>JAUTWP010025443.1:0-13564 GCA_033042655.1 Cyathermia naticoides
GGCACGATTTTTTTGATAAGAGTGATAATATTAAATAATTGAAGTTTTGTGGATTATTGGTGAATATAGTCATTTGAATTAGAATTTTCATTAAAGCCGTTAGATATCAAGCTTTGTGTAACATGTTTCAAATAGTAGAGGTAATCATAATGATTGAAAATTTAAAACTTCTTTTTCACAGCAAAGATCATAAAGAGATTATGCTTGGAAGTTTATTGCTTTTGTTCATTGGTATATATGCTGCATTGGCATTGTCAGCATGGTATCTAGGGCTACATGATATCTTTTGGGTGAAGTTAACTGCTTGTTTACTTGTTATTTTATTGCTTCTGTTTTGTTTAAAGTATCGCAATCTTTCGTTAACTGTGATACTTTTGTTTATTGTTTTAGAGGTAGATACTTCTTTTGCCATGATTAGCAAAGATTTTTATAATTTTGTGGCTATTTATCCTTTTCTGATTATTTTGGGTTTTTTCTTCTTTTTCAATTTGAAAACTGCGTTATTGATGACGGTTGGTCATTTTGTATATTGGATTATCATGACTATGTTGAGATATGATATGGTAGCCAACCATCCAGTGTTTCAATCATTGATGCTAGATATCAACATGTTCACAACATCAGTAGTCGTTGTATTTTTAGGTCTTTTTTATCACCTTTCTACAGAAGTAACCTATGAAAAACTTGAAGCCTCAAATAAAAAAAATGAAACACTTTTAAAAGAGATACACCACCGTATAAAAAATAATTTAAATGTCATAGCTTCTATATTTGGTCTTCAGATACTCAATCTTAAAAAAGGTATTTCTAAAAGTACTGAAGAAGTTTTAAAAGATAACAAAATGCGTATCGAGTCTATTGCTATGATTCATGAGTCTTTATATCAAAACCATGATATAGGGAAAGCCCCTTTTAAAGGATATGTTCAAAAGTTAACAGGATTGATAAACAAAACTTACAACAGAAATATTTCAGTACATATCGATAGTCAAAATATCTCTTTACCACTAGAGACTATGTTTAGGTTAGGCATCATACTAAATGAGCTTTTTACCAACTCCATCAAATATGCTTTTGAGCATGATGAAAAAAGTGACCAAGTAAATGTAAAATTATATCGAGATGGAGATGATTGTTATTTTACATATCATGAGAGTCGCAATGAGCATATCGATATCCCAAAGATACTAAACAGCCAGACACTTGGCATGAGACTTATACAACTTACTGTTAAACAGATGGATGGGACTTTAGATATATCGCACAATGATGGTCTTATATTTACGATAATCTTTAAGGCTTAGGCTATTTTATATCCCAAACCATTGATGTTTTGGATTATATCTTGATGTATAGTTGTTCTTATGCGATGTATCAATGATCTAAGTGTTTTGTCATTTTTATTTTCACCCCAGATGAAAGTACATATTTGTGCATTTGAGACACTTACATTTTTGTTTAGAGCTAAAATTTCTATAAGTTTTAGAGGCTTTTTACCTAGTTGAACTTCTTTGTTTCCTTTAAACAGGCGATGGAGTTTTGTATTGAAAATATAGCCATCTTTAAGTGGAATTTTTTCTTCATCTATAACAGGTTTTTCTTTATTTACAAATAACAACCGCATTGTTGCCAAAATTTCTTCTTCACGATAAGGTTTTACAAGATAAGCACTTGCATGTGCATCTACAGCATAGTCAATCATCTCTCGTTCAGCATAAGCGGTTAGAAAGATAATCTTTGCGTCACTATCATTTTGGTGGATTTGTACAGCTGCTTCACAACCACTCATAGCCCCTTTGAGCATAATATCCATGATGATGATATCGGGGTTTAATAGCTTGGTTTGTTTTATAGCTTCTTGTGCAGTATCAACTATGTCAAGTACCTCATATCCTTCAGATAAAAAAAGATCTTTTAGATACTCTGCTGAAATCAATTCATCTTCAACGATAAGGATTTTTTTTCTATTTTCCATAATTAAAACCTTTGAAATAAATTATAGTTTACGAATAAGCTAATATTAACATTTAAAATATTAAATTAATTTTAAAATTAAATATATTTTATGATTAGATACTTTTTTATCATATATTTAACTAAATTCTCTTTTATGAACTATATTTTTTCTTGAAAATGAAACAGTTATAAAACATTATTCCTTTAGTCTTTGATTAAACAACTTAAAGGAGATAACGATGAAACTTTCTATAGGCTTGATGGCATTAGCCACTGTGGTAGTACTAGATGGATGTGTACCTAAGGGTGATATAAAGTGTGGATGTACAGCAGAAGATATTTTACCGTACAAATGTATAGGCAAAGGCTTTGTAAAAGTTGGCGATATGGCAGAGGCTAGTCCCACTTTATCACTTTCCCAAAAAGCAGAATTTGTAAACCATGGTCAATACAAAGTAGCTTACAAGCTACTTGAAAAAGATGATGTTGCTATGTTGGATGACATACCAGTAGGTACTATTCTTCCTCATTGGGGGACATGGGAGTTTTCAGATAGATGGCAAATCTGCATGGGACAGGTTATAAATGATACTGCGTCACCTTTATATGGCAAGAGAGTTCCCAACCTTACTGGGAAACAAAAACCTACATATATAGCAGGTACATTGGACGAAGAGTATTTTGGAAAAAAATTTGGAAAAAATTATATCCCAAAAGAAAAAGCTCATACTCACATGGGCAAAATCTCAAGAAATAAAAGCATAGTTTATCCAGATAGAAATACTATAGCAAGAGCTACAGCCGCTGCGAGTCCAAACCATAGACATGAAGTTACTATCGAAAAAGCAGGAGCTCATGACCATGGTGGTGATAACAAGCCTTATAGCTTTGGGTTAATTTATCTTATCAAAATAAAATAGGAGTTCGTCATGAAAGGAAAAGTAAAGATATTGAACTTAGGTTTTATGTTTTTTTTGATGCCTGTTATGCTTTGTAGCGATAGTGTAGATGAGCTGGGTGTTACATCATATAAAGGAATTTATGGAACATTGAGAGTTCCAGATAGCACACATGAAAAAACACAAATCATGTTGCATGGTGGATTTAAATATGAGATATTTGACAACTCTAATCTCTACTTTTCTTACCGTGTAAAAATGTTTTGGGATATTTTGGAGAAGTCAAGTCCATTTTATGATATAAATCACAATCCTGAACTATTTTGGCAGACAACAAAAAAATGGCTTCCTTTTTGGAAAAAGCATCTTACTTTTACCAAAGTTGGGTATGAACATCTTTCAAATGGTGTTGATAACACTTCTACTGGTGAACATGGGATGATAAAACGCTCAAGATCTCTCAACAATATAAATGCAGAATTTGATTTTACACTAGATGAGCATTGGAAAATATCTCCTAAAATCTATACTCTTTTTGCGATAAAAGATAACCCTGATATAAGAGACTATTACGGAAATGCTGATGTGAGAATACAATACAAAAGATATAATTTTATTTATGGTGCAAATATAAGAGGAAATCCAAAAACAGGCAAGGGGAGAGTCCTTTTGGATTTTTCAACCCCTGCAACATGGCCTATTAAAAATAGCAACATGTTTTACTATGGTGAATATTTTAATGGTTATGGAGAATCGTTGTTGGATTATGACAAACATATAGAGTCATTTCGAATTGGAATGATGTTGTCAAGAAAATAGGAGTAAATTATGAAAAATACAATTGTAGATGTAAAAATACTACCAGAACTTAGTGAAAAAGTTCATAGAAAACATGAATTTATAGCACAAGTTAGCCTCCAAAATCAATATGATTGGAATTTAACCGAATGTAAACTATTTATAAAAGATTTTGAAAATTGTTTACCTTTTATAACTGGTGTTAAAGGATTTATCTTAGATGATATTTCTGTTAGAGAAAGTAAACATATCGATATCCCTTTTACAGCTGAACATTCGTATGCTGGTAAAGCTAGTATTTTTATAAAATTTGAAGCTGTTGTTGAGGCTACACACTACTTAAAAAATATTTTTAAAGAAGAGTGTTGGGATATGGTAAATCCAAATCCTTTGCATTGTTTAGATACTAGAAAAGTAGACTTTTTAGTACATACAAAATCTAATCATTTGATTCCTAAAAAGATTAGAGAATTTGCTGGTTTAGTGTAAATAGTTTAAAATGAAACACTTATAAAACACTATGCATATATACTTATAACAGTTAAAGATTACATGTAACTTTAAACTAGCGAAGGGGTCTACTTGATAGTAGATAAGGTGTGGCAATGAGATCGTTGACCATTGATTATATTATAAAACTAAAAAAGGATATGTTATGGCATGTGGAATTCAAAGTATAACAATTGTACCAGAGGTAGGAACAGTAGTAAATCAAGGACAAGAGTTTAGAGCAAGAGTAAAAGTGAAAAACACCAATTCATGGATACTTAGCGAATGCAAACTTTCTGTTACAGGTACAACAAACTGTGATGCATATTTATCAGGTATTACGTCATTTAATATTGACAATATCAATCCTGGCAATACTGTAACTGTGGATGTGCCACTTACAGCAAATGGTTCAACTGCTGCTCCAGCGAGTGTTACAGTCAGTTTTGATTCTGTTTTAGATGATACTCACTACTATAGCGATGTCATGGGTGCTGGATGTTGGGATGTTGTAAATCCAACTCCGTTAACTTGTGCAAATTCAAAAACAGAAGATTTTGATATTGTAGCAGAGTAAAGAGGTGGGATTTTCCCACCCCTTTATATGATTTGCGTAGGAGGAAGGCTTCATTTTTGATAAAAAAGGAGGGTTGTTTGTTTTTACAGATAGCAAATAAGCATGAAAAAAAAACAAAAAGATATCTCAATGCAAAAAGAGATAAATCATAGAATTAAAAATAATTTAAATATCATCTCCTCTATTTTAGGTTTACAAATAGTTGGTTTAAAAAATGGATTGGTTTATAAGACTACAGATATTTTAAAAGAGAGTAAATTAAGAATAGATGTACTTGCTATGGTACATGATGCATCTCAAAATAGTAAAGATTTTAAAAGATATATTCAACAATTATGTAGTTTGATTAATTCTACTTACAATTGGGACATCATGATAGAGGTTAACTCTGATGATGTAGATTTAGAATTGGATACTATGCTTCATATAGGTGTTATCATAACTGAACTTTTGACAAATTCTCTAAAACATCATCAAAAGAGTGATAAAAAAATATCAATAACACTTAAAAGATATGAAAATCGTTGCCAGTTAATCTATCTTGAAAAAGGTGATGAGTTAGTGGACATAACAAAAATCAAACAGAGTAAATCATTGGGTATCAGACTTATCATGTTAACCGTAAAACAGATGAATGCACATATCAGTATCACACAAAATGGAGGTTTGGTTTTTATGATAGACTTTGCTTGTATAAAAAACTAGATAACAATTTGGTGGAACTCCACCAAATTATGCTTAAAATCTTCTACCCAAACTAAACTCTATCTTAGAAGTTCTATCTCCCTCTTTATCATCAAGTGCATGTGCCCATGATAGTTGTAGTGGAACTCCTAGTGGGGATTTTGCCCATTCTATACCTGCTCCTACTGAAGCTCTGTGGATATCATTAAAGCTGTCATCACCAGTCATACCATAGTCATAAAAACCAAGGATTCTCATCTGTACTGATTCTATAAGTGGTAGTGATAATTCAAGTGAAGCTGCCGCCATCTTTTTTGCTCCTATCAGTGCACCTTCATCGTTTCTTGGAGATAGTGTCCCTGATTTGAATCCTCTAACTGAGCCCATACCACCAAGGTAGAGTTTTTCATTTAGTGGCAAGTTTCCTTTGTCTGTTACTGTACTCACACGACCTTTAAGTCTAACAATCAAATCATAATCTATCAAATCTTCCATGCCATAGTAGTATTTTGCTGATAGGGTACTTCGTAAAAACTCTGCATCTCCACCAATACCTGCATACTCAAATCCAGCACTTAGGCTCACACCCCGTCTAGGAAGATAGTAATCATCTGTGTTATCATAAGAAAGAGAAGGGGCAAGAGAACTTTTTACGATTCGTCCCTCTTGGTAGTAGATACTATCTTTTAAACTTTCACTTACATTTGTAAGCTCTATATCTTCATATAGATAGGTAAGTGATGCATGCATATATCTTCCTATCTTTCGTCCAACTTTTAAACTTCCACCAACAGACTTTTCATCATAATCATAATAATCAAAATCTTTTCTATATACATTTCCACCAAGACTATATAGTGAATCAAAAACACGAGGATTAAAAAAGTGAAGACTTCCACGAAGCGTTTTTTCAGAGGTATCTATATCTGCTCCAACTTCTATACCACTTCCTAAAAAGTTTCTATCTGAAATTCCTGCATTTATACCAAAACCATCATAACTACCATAAGATACACCACCCATGATACTTCCCGTACTAGCTTCGTCCACATTTACGATAAGATCCATCTTATCTTTTGCTATCTGTTTAGGAACTATGGTAGCGTTGTTAAAGTAACCAGTTCTTTTAAGAGCATTTGTAGAATCCATCAAATCTTTTTGGTTAAATGCTTCACCTTCTGTTAAGTATAACTCTCGTCGTATAACTCTATCAAGTGTTCTACTGTTTCCAGATATCGTAACATTGTTGACGTATACTTTTTCATTTGGTTTGATGATATATGTTATGTTAGCAAGATTGTTTTCTCTATCTTGTTTGACATCAGGTAAGATATTTGAAAATGCATAACCTTTGTTTGCTATTGCTTCTTTTATCTTCTGCATATCTTTTCGCAGTTTTTGCACGTTGAACACATCACCAGAGCGGAGTTTAAGAGATTGTTTTAAAACTTCAGGGTCTATGATAGAATCATCAACCTTGATATCCACATTACCTATAGTATATTTTGCCCCTTCTGTGATATTGTAAGAGATACTTGCTGTATAGTCATCAAAGTGTGTTTTAAGAACTGGCTCTGAAACGATAGCATCTAAGTATCCATGTTGGAGATAAAAATCTTTGATACGCATCGCATCTACTTTTAATTGATCTGCTTTGAGTAAACCATCATTACGTCCAAATAACCATCCAAAAGATTGCTCTTTTTTGTTGGCGATAAGAGATTTAAAATCGTTATAACCAAAATCTTTTGCTCCATAAAATTGAATATCTTTGATATGGATGTTTTCACCTTTGTTTACATGAATATTTGTTTTAAGTGATCCACCATTTATCTTGTCGTTTTCTATCTCAACAACAGAGTCATAGTATCCTTTGGCTTGCAAATCTTTTTCTATATTTTGTTTGACAGATTTTAGTTTTGTCTCATCATAGATATCACCTTTTTTGATACCAGCATGTTTGAGAGTTTCTTCATTTTTATCTTGAGAAAGTCCGCTTAGCTGTACGTTTGCGATGATAGGTTTCTCTTTTAGATGGTAAGTTAACACACCATTTGTCTCATCTACCAAGATATCTTCAAAGTACTGTTGTGCGTAAAGTCTCTTGATACTATCATCAATCTTTTTTGCATCGAGTTGGTCACCTTTTTTAAGTCCGACAATCTCTTTTGCGATAGCATCTGAGATATGAACAAGTCCGTCAAATTGAATATCTTGAATTGTTTTTGCAGAGAGTGTGGAGATACTAAGTATCGTCAAAAGGGAGAAAGTTTTAAAATTCATACAGTTATACACCTTTAGGTCAATTTTTGTCAATCATACTAACATTTTAATGTAAATATACTATCATTTTAACAATTAAAAAATAAAATAAAAAGCGAATAGTATCATGGTTATAGGTATAGTGGGATTGGGATTGATGGGTGGCTCTTTTGGATTGGCACTAAAAAGTGCCATGGATGATATAAAGATAGTTGGATTTGATCACAACAAAAAGCATTGTGAACAGGCTTTAGAGTTGGGGCTTGTTGATGAGATAGTTGATTTTGAACAACTTAAAAAAAGTGATATCATCATCTTGGCTATTCCTGTTGATGCTATCATCCAGACATTTGAGAGTTTAAAAGATATCGATGCAAATACAACACTTATAGACCTTGGAAGCACCAAAGAGAAGATAGTAACACACACACCAAAAGAGTTAGAAAAAAACCTCGTAGCAGCACATCCCATGGCAGGTATCGAAAAGTTTGGACCCACTGCTGCGTTTGACAATCTCTACCATGACAAAGTTGTAGTGTTATGTGATTTGGACAAAAATGATATGTTACATAAAAAAAGAGCGATAGAGATATTTGAAGCACTAAAGATGCAGATAGTTTATATGGAAGCAACTGCTCATGATAGGCATGCTGCTTATATCTCACATCTTCCACATGCTATAAGTTTTGCTTTGGCAAATAGTGTGTTAGAACAAGAAGACTCTAAAAGTATCTTAGCTTTAGCTGCGGGAGGTTTTACAAGCATGAGCCGTATCGCCAAAAGTTCACCTCACATGTGGAGCGATATTTTTCGACAAAACAGTGACAACCTTTTAGACGCGATAGAGAACTTTGAAGTAGAACTCTCCCATGTCAAGGAGTTGATAAAAAAACAAGACAACAAAGGCTTACAAAAATGGATGCAACAAGCAAATGAGTTACATAAGATACTCTAGGCTATCTCTCTATCTTTTTTTGTAAGGTGACTGTTTATCTCATCTGCAGCTATAGCTTTACTAAAGTAATATCCTTGCATCAAATGACATCCATTTTCTCTCAAAAAGTTTACTTGCTCTTGTGTCTCAACACCTTCAGCAACTACTTCTAGTGAAAGTTGTTTGGCTAGAGTTATGATAGTAGCAGCTATCTGCATGTCATCTTTGTCTGTTGGGATATCATCGATAAATGATTTGTCAATTTTTAGTTTATCGATAGGTAATTTTTTCAAATGTCTCAACGACGAATACCCTGTACCAAAATCATCTATGGCTGTTTGTATACCCATCTTTCTTAAGTTTGTCAAAACTGTTTCAACTTGATCGATATTTTCCATCAAGAAACTTTCTGTTACTTCTAGCTCTAACGAGGCAGGGTTTATATCGTAGTTGGCTATGATAGTTTTTAGCGTATTTTCAAGGTTGTTCTGTGTTAACTGTTTACTCGAAATATTTACAGCAACTTTTGCTTCTATACCATTGTCTTGCATGATTTTTATCTGTTGGCATGCATTTTGGAGTATCCATTTACCTACTTTTGACATAAACCCTCCCTCTTCAGCCAGCTTGATGAAGTTGTCAGGGGTGATGATGCCATATTTTGGATGTTCCCATCTCACAAGTGCTTCCAAAGTTGCTAGGGAGTTAGTGTTTGTATCCATTATCGGTTGGTAGTAGAGCTTTAGTTGATTGTTGACGATGGCATTTCTCAAATCATTTGAGAGTTCTAGTCTCTCTGTTGCTTCATCATTCATATCTGCTGTAAAGTATTTGTAGATATTTTTACCACCATTTTTGGCTGTGTACATCGCCATGTCTGCATTTTTTATCAACGCTTCGATATTGTCTGCATCATCTGGAAAGATTGCTATTCCTACACTTGCTCCGATATACCCCATCTCATCTTTTAACTGTATAGGTTGAGAGAGTGTATCTATGATTTTTTGTGCAACGATAGAAGGATAAGAGATATCTCGTATATCTTCTAAAATCACTGTAAACTCATCCCCTCCAAGTCTCGAAACTGTATCTTCTGTTCTCAAAATACCCTTGACTCTTTTTGCAACTTCAATAAGCAACAAATCCCCATAATCATGACCTAAAGTGTCATTTATCATCTTGAAGTTATCCAAATCTATAAACATGAGGGCTATTTGGTTGCCTGTTCTGTGTGCTTTTGAGACAGCATTTTTCAATGAGTCATGAAAGAGTGCACGGTTTGGTAAGTTTGTCAACAAATCATAATGAGCCAAGATATTTAGCTTTGCTTCTGTTTTCTTTTGGTCACTTATATCTGAGTAAATACCTCCAAAAAGTTTATGGTTGTCCTTGTTGATAACAAATCGGTGCGATTGAAAATAGTGTAAATTTCCCTCTTTGTCTGCCAATTGTTTTTCAGAGGTGAATGTTCCTTGACGCAATAGTGCATCATTGTCTAAGCTACTGTCTAAATGTTTTTTATCTATAAACTCGACGATATTTTTCCCCTCAAGGGAGTCTGTTCCGAAAAAGTCATTTAGGTATTTGTTTGAAAAGATAAAATTACTATTTTCATCTTGTATAAATGCCCCAGCAGGAAGGTTCTCCATAAAGAGTTCAAACTGCTCTTGAGAGTTTTTGAGAGCAATCTGTGCTTCTTTGATGTCAGTGATATCAGTTAAAAAGCCTACAACTCTGAGAGGTTTTCTGTTTTTATCTCGTGAAGTTTTTCCTCGAATAGATACCCAACGAATTTTTCCATCTATCACTATTCTATGTTCTGCGTTAAAATTTGGAGTGAGTCCATTTATGTGGTCTTCTAGCTCTTTGGCTACTTTTGCACGATCATCTTTATAGATAACATTTATCCAGCTTGAGATATGGTTTTTTACAGGTTTGTTTGCAAAACCTATAAGCTCTTTGAAACGATTAGAGTAAAAAACTTCACCACTTTTAACATCAAAATCCCATAGTCCCTCATTTGAACCACTTGTAGCTAATTCGTAACGCTCTTTAAAAGAGTTGATAGTTTTTTTGGCATTGTTTTGTTCACTGATATCTACAATGACACCTAAGATATCTTCATTGTTTTCGCCAACTTCAGATATATAAGTGATGGATTCTATTTTTTTTCCGATATCATTGACAAGTTCTAGTTCAAATTTATTTTTGTTTGTAGTGCTGAGGGAGAGGAGTTGGTTTAGGACTTTTGCTCGATTTGAGCCTGCAAACAAATCAAAAGTATTGTTGGTTATGAGAGTATCACTTCCACCATGTTTATAAAACATTGGAAGCGGAAAATCTTTTATAACTTCTTGGATAGCACTACTTTTCTTGTCATCTGAATGTATCAGTTTTTTAAACATGTTTATTTTCTCCATCTTAATCTCTGTTTTTACATATCGACTAATTAAAAAAAAAATAAAACACCAAGAGAGCTTTTAGTAATATAAAGTACAAATAAAGTAGGAAAATCATGAGCGAATCAATCAATTTTACACATCTTCATCTCCATACAGAATACTCACTTTTAGACGGTGCTAACAAGATAAAACTGTTGGCAAAAAAAGTTAAAGAACTGGGTATGAGTTCCGTCGCCATGACCGACCATGGAAACATGTTTGGTGCTATTGATTTTTATATGACGATGCGAAAAGAGGGGATAAAACCCATTATCGGCATGGAAGCATATATCCATAACCAAGATGAGATAGACGATAAAAGTACAAAACAGCGTTTTCATCTCTGTTTGTATGCTAAAAATGAGATAGGTTATAAAAACCTTATGTATCTAAGTAGCCAGAGTTTTATCAAGGGATTTTACTACTATCCTCGTATCAGTAAAAAGATGCTTTTTGAACATAGTGAAGGGCTTGTCTGCTCTTCTGCTTGTCTTCAAGGTGAGATAAATTGGCACTTAAATCTGAACAGTGAAAGAAACAAAAAAAATGGAGCTGAGGGATACGCAAAAGCAAAAGAGATAGCTTTGGAGTATCAAGAAGCTTTTGGTGAAGATTTTTATATGGAACTTATGCGTCATGGTATAGAAGATCAACATTTTATAGATGAACAAGTTCTTCAACTATCGGCTGAAACTGGCATAAAAATCATCGCTACAAATGATACGCACTACACTGAACAAAAACACGCAGATGCACAAGAGGCGTTCATGTGTATCGCGATGAATAAAGAGTTTGACGACCCAAATCGTCTTCGTCACAGTGTGCATGAGTTTTTTGTTAAAAGCCCTGAACAGATGGCAGCACTTTTTGCAGATATTCCAGAAGCATTAGAAAATACTCAAGAGATAGTTGATAAGTGTAACCTAGAGATAAAGCTAGGAAACCCAACACCTCCAAACTTCAAGTTTGTAAAAGAGTATGCCGCAGCTGAAGGTTTGGACTTTGATAATGATGCGGATTATTTTATCTACAAGTGTGAAGAGGGATTGAAGAGACGTTTAGAGATAGTTGACAGCTCTCGTCATCAAGAGTATCGAGATAGGTTAGTATTTGAGATGGATATCATAAACAGTATGAAGTTTCCAGGTTACATGCTCATCGTTTGGGATTTTATCCGTGATGCTAAGGACAAAGGAATTCCCGTGGGACCAGGGCGTGGTTCAGCGGCTGGAAGTTTGGTTGCCTTTTCGTTAGAGATAACAGATATCGACCCTATGAAGTATGATCTTCTTTTTGAGAGATTTCTAAATCCTGAACGGGTAAGTATGCCAGATATTGATATCGATTTTTGTCAAAAAAGACGAGGTGAGTCTATCGACTATGTTGTAAACAAATACGGCAGAAACAATGTCGCACAAGTTATCACCTTCGGTAAACTTTTGGCAAAAGGGGTTATAAGAGATGTAGCAAGAGTTATGGCTATGCCTTACGCTGAGGCAGATGCCATGGCAAAGCTTATCCCTGATGAATTGGGTATAGATTTGGCTGCTTCGTATGAAAAAGAGCCAAAGATAAAAGAGCTTATCGAGTCAAATGCACAAGCCAAAAGAGTTTGGGAGTTTGCAGTGGCTCTTGAAGGACTAAACAGAAACTCAGGTATGCATGCCGCTGGTGTAGTTCTTAGTAACGAAGAGCTTTGGCATAAAACACCTATCTACAAAGCATCAGGTGAGGGGCAACAGTATGTGACTCAGTATTCTCTAAAGTATTTGGAAGATGTGGATCTCATCAAGTTTGACTTTTTGGGACTTAAAACGCTTACGGTTATCGATGATGCACTAAAACTTATAGACAAAAGATACGACAAAAAGATAAACTTTAACGAGATTGATTTTGATGATCCAAATATCTACAAACTTATCCAAAGTGGGGCAACCGTAGGACTTTTTCAGATAGAATCAGATGGTATGCAGTCACTAAACGAACGGTTAAAACCAGATAACTTTGAAGATCTCATCGCCGTCTTGGCACTTTACCGACCAGGTCCGATGGAGTCAGGGATGCTTGATGATTTTATCGAAAGAAAGCATGGTAGACAAACTTTTGAGTATGATTTTGCTGAGCTTGAACCTATCCTAGCTCCTACTTATGGAGTTATCGTTTATCAAGAACAAGTTATGCAAATCGTTCAAACTATCGGTGGCTTCTCACTTGGTGGGGCTGATGTTGTTAGACGAGCCATGGGTAAAAAGATAAAAGAGGAGATGGATAAGCTTAAAGGCGAGTTTGCTGATGGAGCTGCTAAAAAAGGTCACAACAAACAAAAAGCAGAAGATTTGTTTGATCTTATCGTAAAGTTTGCAGGATACGGTTTTAACAAATCTCACTCAGCTGCGTATGCGATGATAACTTTTGAAACTTCGTATCTAAAGACTTACTATCCTGCGGAGTTTATGGCAGCACTTTTAACCAGTGAAGCACAAAACACAGATAAAGTAGCAAAGTATGTTGATGAGGTAAAAGG
>JAUTWP010025554.1:4599-27974 GCA_033042655.1 Cyathermia naticoides
CTCTTTTCCTGCACAACAAGTCTGTATTGTGCATGATTGTGTCGTCCAACACGATTAAACCGTATAACTAACATAAATTAAATTTAAATACAAAAAATTAAACATCCACAAGTGTACTCTTGTAAAGTCATTATATTTACTCTTGACGTAATTGCCAAATAAATAAATATGCATGTAATAACTATATTACCTAAAAAAATCTTCTTTGTCAACTAAAAAAGTGTTAATATCTTTTTATGATATTAACACTTATAATTCTTCCAATATTATATTAAAATGGAGGATTATACTGCCACTTCAACTAATGACAACCTGTTTTCAACCTGTAATTCTCCTTGAACTTCTACAGCCAAGGCCTGCCAATAATTTTTTACGAGCCTATAAATACTTTCTTCAACATTTCTGTCAAAAAGATCTACAAACCCAATCTGTATCGAGCCTTTTGCCGATTGAGCTAAGACTGATCCACTCAATGGCTCTGGTATTTGTCCAATCCTAACCTTAAAAATGCATATGCTATCTTCAATGATGGCAAGTACATACTCTGTACTTTCATCACCTGTTTCTGGAGCAATCATACGAAGTAATCGCCCAATAATAACATCTAATGCTGAATTTTGTCTCAGTACATCTTCTGTTGCCACACTTGTATAAATTTTCACCATTTTCTCCTTTGCAAAATAAATATTGTAAAAAATACACAACCCTAAAGAACGAATGTTTACTTTACAGTATTTTCCATATTTTGTCAAGAATTATTTTTTTCAATTTTTCCATCATTTTTAATCTGATCAAGTTTTACACTTAGTAACTGTGTAATGCCATCATCTCCCATAGTCACACCATAAAGTGTATCTGCATGACGCATTGTTTCACGATTATGTGTGATAATAATAAATTGTGTTTTATGCGAAAGTTCGGCAAATATTTTAGCCAACCTACGTGAATTGGCTTCATCAAGCGCTGCCTCCACTTCATCAAGAATTATAAAAGGTGGTGGATTATATGAAATAATAGCCAAAAGCATTGCAACAGAAGTAAGTGAACGTTCTCCTCCTGAAAGTAATGAAAGATGTTTAACTTTTTTGCCTGGAGGAGAAGCTACTATTTCAATTCCTACTTCTGTTTTTGTAATATTTTTTTTCATTTCTTCCTCATTTTTCAATACTTCTATGTCTACATCACTCTGCACTTCATCTTCTTTCTTTTTGCGAGGTGTTACATCCACCTCAACTTTTTTCAATTTAGCATTTCCTCCATTAAATAACATGCGAAAATATTTCGTAAATTCTGTATTAATTTCTTTGAACGCAGACACAAACGCTTTGTGGATTTTTTCATCCATTTCTTTTATAACTTCTTTAAGTTGTTTTATCGCTTCAGTCAAATCTTGTGATTCATTTGTCATTACATCAAATCTTTCTTGCATCTCTTCGTATTCATCTATTACCATCGGATCAATTCCACCAATTTGTTCATATTTTGAACGAAGTTTATATACTTCTTGTTCCAATTCTTCCACATTTACATCTCCGTCAGATACATCCTTAATCAAATCTTGTGTTTCTATTCCTAATTCTTGACGAACTTCCGAAACAACATCTTCTTCACGCACTTCTGTGCGAGCAATGCTTACTTTTACTTCATTGAACTGCTCTCGAATAGCGTCTAGTAGCCTTTGTTTTTCTCTTAATTCCTTTTCCAATGTAAAAAATTGCATACGAGCTTCTTTGTCTGCTGTTACTGCACTGGTTATTTTTTGCTCTAATTTTGTAATTTTTTCTTTTATAATTCTAGATTGTTTGATATGCTTTGCTATTTGTTCATTCAATTGTGCAATTTTATCATCATATTTTTTCACCTTATCAGCATAATCATTCTGCACCACTTCAATCTGCTTTTTGCCAGCATCAACATATAATCTATCAATGTCCCTATGCACTTTTTTTAATTTTTTAACTATTTCTTTTATTTCTTTAATATCCTCTATTTTTTCTAATTCGTTTACTAACTCATTTTGCTCACTTCTTATTTCATCTAATTGCTTTTGCACATAATTTAAATCAACTGGAATACTCTTAACTTTTTCTTCGTGATTTTTACGTTCTTTTTGAATTTCAATATGTCCCTCTGCAACTGCGATCTTTTTCTCTAAGGATTGTAATTTTACATATACTTCTCTTTTTTCTTTTTCATAAATACTTATTTTTTCTGCATCTTCTACTTTTTTTGATTCCTCCATAATCTGATCACTAAGTTTATCCACTTCTCTTTCTGCATTTTTTAAAGTTACGCCGATTTCTTGTCTTTGATTTTCTAATTTTATTTTTTCATTGTAGAGATTGTTCCACTTGAATGAAAAAAAATGTTTTTGTTTTGCTTTCAATTGTTCAAAAACCTTTTTTCCTTGTTTTGCTTTATTTGCTTGACGACGTAATGAACGAAGGTGTGGTGTAACTTCTGTGATAAGTGTTTGCACTTGTTCCAAATTTTCTTTTGTCCTATCAAGTTTTTTTATTGCTCGCATTTTACGAATTTGAAAATGCTTTACACCAGCAGCATCTTCTATAATTGCACGACGCTCAACTGGTGTAGCATTCAAAATTGCATCAGTCATACCTTGTCCCACTACGCAATGACTTTCTTTGCCAATACCAGTCTGAGCCAAAATATCCACAACATCAAGCAATCGTACACGTGCATCATTTATTAAATATTCACTTTCTCCATTTCTATAAATTTTACGAGTAATAATAACATCATCAAACTCTACTGGCATCGATTTATCACTATTATCAAAAATAAGAGCAACACTAGCCATAGATAATTTACTTTTTTTCTCAGAACCAGAAAAAATCACATCTTCACTTTTTTTACCGCGTAAATTCTTCATGGATTGTTCTCCCATAACCCATCTCACAGCATCAGAAATATTTGACTTACCAGAACCATTTGGACCTACAATAGCGGTTATACCATTACCATCATTCTCGTTAACTTTGTTAGACGACAAAAAATCAAATGTTGTTTCATTTGCAAAAGATTTAAATCCTTTTATTTCTATTTTTTTGAGATACATAATTTAATTAATAGTAAATATTTTTTATATCATTATAAATTTTAGTTTAATTTTATTCTATCACAAAATCTTAAACTAACTGAGAAAAACAACAATTTAAAGCATTTTCATAACTTTACATATAGTAGCATACACAAAACATTTTGTCAGAACAAAAAAATAAAACAGACATTATTTTTTCAAAAACAATGTCTGTATTTCACTTAAATACTTTCTATTAAAATGAAACTTATATAGATTTATTCAATGCCATATGCACGAAATCCAATATCACGTGCTTTTTGATTAAATTCCTCTTGATTTTTGGTATCACCATACGTTGAATATACAATAGCTTCAACAACACATCCAGGAATGCTTTTTGTTCCATATACAGGTAATCTGGGTATGAATTGTGCTCCATCTAAACAAAGTGCCGCTCTATAGGTTGAGCCTCTTTTAAAAGAACGTGTCATCTTTGGGTGTGTATCATCAATAATAATTGCATCATCTTTTAATTCCTTCATGTAAGGGTAGATATCAGATCCCTTGGCAGATATTACTATGACAATATCCGCATTACGTAATGCATCAATATCTTGATTTTGTACTTTGATGTTTTCTTTATCAAAAATACTTTGAGCAGTTATTATTTTTACTCTGCAGTGCCAAGTCAGCAAAAAATCAGTAATACTTTCTCCAACATATCCCGCACCAAAAATAACAATGCTTGTTTCGTGCAATGACATTTGATGTTTTTTTGCAACTGTTTCTAATGTCATAATTGTACAAAACACCATGCCCTTACGTCCCTGTACAAATGGTCTATTCAAATCCATATCATGATGCAGAAATATTGACGGACCTCTTCCTGCAATTGCAATTGCATTTACAGAAAAACAATGTGCAAACTTCTCTAAACGTTGTTTTAATATTTCACATTCACTTGACGATGCAACCATATTACGAACTGTATTTGGTGCTCCGACAATAATTCCTCTGCCTGAACGACCCGTTTTTGATTTTGTTAAAATTCCACCAAAAAAAATTTGCGTACGATAACGTTGTTCTTTAGCGAACCAATTTGGAACAACTCCTTTCATATCATTTTCTGTACCAGGATACACAAAAAAAACATAATCAAAAAATGATGGCAACTGATTAGCAACAAATAACAATGGCTTTTGTAATATAAATGTTGCAAATAAAACCCAAGTCATTTGCATTGCTTCACCCATCTTTTTTGTTGTCTTTTTAATTAATGGTTTTTGCAATACTTGTACAACAAGAACAATTATATTTACTTGTAACAATGTACGTGTTTTCTTTTTTATTTTTTTCACTTAAACGCTCCTCCGGATTTTAAATTGAAAAACATAAAACTTATGCACGATAGTGTAGAGTATATAATTTATATATGAAATACGCAAGAAAAAAATATCTTTACTTTATGTTATAATGAATTATCATGGATATAATACGAAAACAAAAAAATACTCTCAAACGAAAAATTCATCCTAATTCTGAACGATGGAATGGTGCTTATTCTAATTCCACCGATTATTCTAACAAAATTCAAACTTTAGATGAATATTTGGCCAATGAGAAAATCTTAAATACCAAAAAACCCTCACCTACTACCTTTAAACAAAGTCGTAGTAAGAAATTTTTTATTTTTTCTTTTATTTTTTTTATTTTTTCAATTTCTTTTGCTGTTGTATTTTTTATTTATCACACAAACAATACTATTAATAAAATAACTGATAATAACAAAACCTCCTTCATAAAAACTTTTACCAACCTCGCAAATCCAAAATCATATAAATCTCTCAAAGGTTTTGATGATGGACGTATAAATATTTTGCTTCTTGGTAGAGCCAATACACACAAATCTGGAAAAGACCTTACCGATACTATTATGCTCCTAAGCATCAATACAACTAATTATACTGTTGGACTTATTTCTATTCCACGTGATTTTTTAATAAATACCAACAATTATTATGTAAAAATTAATTCCCTCTACCAAACAGGCTTACGTAATAATGTTGGCACTAAATACATCACTAATGCAGTAGAAAAAATAACTGGACAAAAAATACATTACTATTTTATATTGGATTTTGAAGGATTTAAAAAAATTATAAATACTTTAGGTGGTATAAATATCAATGTTCCACGTCACATTAAAGATGAACACTATCCTGGATCTGGTTACAGTTATGAAACATTTGAAGTATGGCCAGGACTACAGAAATTTGATGGAGAAATCGCACTTAAATATGCTCGCACTCGCCACGATGATATTGAAGGTGATTTTGGACGGGCTAAACGTCAACAACAAGTAATGCAATCAACTCGCAATAAAGCTTTTTCACTTGGTACAATTTTAAATCCTTTAAAAATGAATGAATTACTCAACATTTTAGGAGAACATGTTCACACAGATATATCACCAAATGAAATAGAGCCATTCATATCTCTTGTAAAAAAATTAGACACTCAAAATATCACTAATGTTGTGCTTGATGCATGGAAACCTGAAAGTCTATTAATTTCTGCCCGTTATTACAGTAATCATGGTGGAATTTCTGGACTTATTCCAAGAATTGGAACTTATGAGGAAATTCACGAACAAACTCAAAATTTATTTAACTTAAATAAAATAAAGCAGAGACGTAAAGAAATCGAGAATGAACAACCTCATATCATAATTATAAATACAAATAAAAAACACCCAATTTCTGATAAAATTAAAAAAATATTATTTTCACTTGGTTTTAAAGATGTGATTATAAAAAAAGATGTTTTAGATACGCAAAATGAAACAATTGTAATAGATAATACCAAAAAACAAAAAACTTTTTCTCTTGATGAATTGCTTAAAAAAATTCCCGCAACGTTGGAAACACAATCAATTACGACTTTACAAAAATATAAAGATGCAGATTTTGTAATTTTGTTAGGAAATGATATCGTAGATATGTACACTTATACAGAGATTTCTCGTGACGAATTAGAAAATGAAAAAACAAAAGATAATTAGATTTTTAACTTCCAATTAATATTTTAAAAATATGCGGCTAATAATAGGATTAGGAAATCCAGGTGAAAAATATAAAAAAACTAGGCATAATGCTGGTTTCATGTTTCTTGATGCCCTCAAAGAATTTTTTACATTACCTGAATTTACTTACAACAAAAAATTTGATACTGACATAACAGAGGGTTTTATAAATATAAATGAAAAAATAATCTTAGCAAAACCACAAACCTACATGAATAATTCCGGACGCAGTGTTCGAACTTTAATTGATTTTTATAAAATTAATCCAGAAGAAATTATAGTTATATCTGATGATTTGGACATTGAAACTGGAAAATATAAAATATCAAAAGGAACTCGTGCAGCAGGTCATAATGGAATTCAAAATATTATCGACGCCATAAGCACACAGGACTTTATACGCATACGAATTGGGATAGAAAAAATAGGCGGTAGATGTGAACGTGGAGAAATACCTGGAGATAAATTTGTATTACAAAAATTTGATGATACAGAATTAGACATCTTAAAAAACACAATGACACAGATTGTAAGTGAGATACAAAAAAACTACTTCAACAAAATTCTGCTGAAGTAGTTATTCAAATTTCTTCTTTATTTATTTTCAGATCTTCTAAATATTCAACTTCGATATTTGAAAATCCTATATCTTTTATTCTTTTGAATTCGCCAGATACATCAGCGAATTTTGAAATAATTAGTGATTTTTGTCCAATTTCTAAAGACAAATCTTCAAGAACTGGCAAATAATCACCATCTCCTGCAAGCAATACCAAAACATCACAGTATTGTGAGTATTTACGAAGTTCACTTCCAACTTTTGCATCTACATCAACACTCTGGCCTTCATAATATTTTCTCTTAATAAGCTTTAAACCGTTCATCTTTAAAAAATGCCAGAAGTCTCTTTGCTCATTGCTAACTTCATTTTTTCTGACACTTATATAAATATTTTTTATAATAATGTCAGGTTGAAACTTTCTGTATTTTGAAATCAAATATTGAAGAAGTTTGACATAATCAATTCTCCAATATTTTGTATTTTCACCATCTATCAAGACGCCAATTTTTAGCATTAGCCTCACCTCTATAATTTATATATTTTTTAAATAACTTTTTAATATAATCACAACACCATCCACAGAAAATAAACTCCTATTATGAAATTTATGTTAATATACAGGTAAGGAGGAAATAACCTAGCATATCAAATATACTGTGGACGGAATTGTGATTATATATTAATCTTAAATGTAATATAAAATTTTAGCAGAAATACAAATTTATGTCAAGACGAAATACACAATATGCTTATATAAACGCATTTAATTTAATACCTGGAATTGGACCAAAAAAACTTTATCTTCTTGCTGGATATTTTGACACATTTGAACATGCCTGGAAAGCAAATGCTGATAAATTAATGAGTGCAGGAATATCTGAAAAACTAATTCAAACTATACTAAAGTTTAGAAAAAAGATAAATCCTTTTGATGAATTTCACAAGTTACAAGATTTTGATATTGAACTTATCACAATTCAAGATGAATATTTTCCCAAAAAACTAAAAACTATTTATTCACCGCCCTTTCTATTATATGTTCGCGGTGACATTAATATTTTAAACACTCCTTCAATTGCAGTTGTGGGTTCACGTAAAATCAGTGATTATGGCAACCATGCTATCACATCAATAATTCACGATATTGCAAATTCTGGCATCACTATTGTATCTGGACTTGCGCTTGGCACAGATGCACTAGCTCATCGCGAAACATTAGAGGCAAGTGGCACAACAATCGCAGTGTTGGGTGGTGGTATAGATGATGCAACTCTCACACCACGCTCACACACGAACCTAGCAAAGCAAATCCTAAACACAGGCGGCGCAATCATATCTGAATACCCTATCGGAACACAACCTAATAGGGGCACATTTCCCGCTCGTAATCGCATAATGGCGGGATTAGCAGATGCAACAATTATAATAGAAGCAACTAAAAAATCCGGTACACTCATAACAGCCCAACATGCTTACAAATTTGGACGAAAACTTTTTGCACTACCAGGCTCAATATTTGCACAAAATTCCCTTGGACCAAATATGTTGATACGAGACAAAGGCGCAATACCTCTATTATGTAGTGATGACATAAAGGACATCTTCAAAGACGTAGTGACAGAACACTGTTCTGTCACTACAGAAGTCCTCTGTAAAAATAAAAATCAAAAAATTCTACATGAAACAATAAAAAAACACCCTGACGGTGCTCAATTAAATATAATAATAAAAGAAACAGGACTTGCTAGTTCTACGATTTCAAGCGAATTAACCATGATGGAAATTGACGGAATTGTAAAAAACATTGGAAACCAAACATATGTGTTGATTAATGATTTATAAAAAAATACTTCTACTAAAATACTTTGAACTGCAAATAAAAACCCACCAATTACAATTAATGTGACCAGTGGGACATATAAATTATTCTTCATATGAAACATAAAGCTTATAATCTCCATTATATTTCATCATTATTTTCTTGTTGTAAAGGACAAGATATACTTCACCCTCGCTTCTACAAATTGGGATTGTGATTCCATTATCTGTACGCCCCTCTGCTACGTACGCACACATCTTCCCAGCAGATATGAATTTTATTTCTACAAATCTTAGAAAGGATACTTCAACTGCAATATCTCCCAGTTGCACAAACTTCTCAACAGTCCGTGCGGAGGCTCCAGATACGCAACCTATCAACAATGAAATGAACATGGCCATAATCAGCTTTTTCATGACTTTTCTCCATTTTTTTGGAAGTTTATTTTTCAATTATTAGTTTAACTATCTGTTAACATCTGGATGGTGCTAGATCTGGTTGTGGAGAAAAAGTTTCAACAATCTTCTGTTTCCCGCTCTTCAGCCACTGTTTTACCTTGCTCTCACTTGGGGGCAATGGCGTACAAGCATTAAAATAATATGAACACACCACAAAAAATAGTGCTATTATAGTTAAAATATTTTGATATACACCGAATATTACCAATGTTGTATTTGCACACATTCCAAGTGTACAAAAAAACATAGTACTTACTCTTGAATTATATCTTAATATTTCTTTATTTAAAAATTTCAGATTCAAATTCCTTTCAGTTTCTTCTATATAATTCATGGCTTCATAAAAGATAAATGTCCAAAAAAGTATGAAGAATATATTAGTTCCAACTTCAAACAAAACTATAACATTATTCTCATATACACTAATATAACAATCTGTAATAATCCACAATATTTGCGTACTATATGCTAATTTTGCACACAATTTTGCCCACCAAAAACAATTAATTCCAAATATCGTCTGCGTCCAATTTTGAAAAAATTGAAATTTATTTAAAATCCACATATCAATATAAATTATAACTTTCCAAAACATAATTTCCTCCACATATGTATTTAATTGTAAAAAAACTAACTGTCAACACTAACACATAATTTAACTTTCGTCAAACACAAATTTGACAAAAGATGTTTTTAATTGTATTTTGTGGAAATGACGTTGACATAATTATGTCTACTGGTCTACTAGTTTAATATTCTAAACATTTAACAAATGAAACTTCTTATAGTAGAGTCCCCAACTAAAACAAAAACTATCAAAAAATATCTTGGTACAGGTTACAAAGTTACTTCTAGCGTCGGCCATATCCGTGATTTACCCAAATCAAACAAAGAAGCAATTGACATGGAAAATGATTTTAAACCTCATTATGTCATATCAAAAGGAAAAGAGGATGTCGTAGATGAGCTTATTCGACTTGCCAAAAAAGCAAATGAAGGTATTATACTCGCAACTGACCCTGACCGTGAAGGAGAAGCTATTGCTTGGCATGTAGCTGAGATACTCAAAGACGCTGGAATCCCCAAATCAGAAATGTCACGTGTAACTTTCAATGAAATCACAAAGGAAGCGGTAAATGAGGCAATCAAACATCCGACCAAAATCGACCAGAACCTTCGTCGTGCACAAGAAGCTCGTCGCGTACTCGATAGACTTGTGGGATACGATTTGTCCGGAATCATCTGGAAAAAAGTACGATATGGACTCAGCGCAGGGCGAGTTCAATCCCCTGCTCTTCATATTTTGGTTGAGCGTGAAAAAGAAATACGAGCATTCATCCCCGAAACGTACTGGAATCTAAGTGCTGATTTCAAAACACAAAACAAAGACGAAGTGACACTTGCTTGTAAAGAGGAACCTCGTGAAAAAAAAGAAGTAACTCGAATCGAAAAAGAAGCAAAAAAAGGCAAATGGATTATCAAAGATGTAAAAGAAACAACTAGAAAAAGAAAGCCTAAAGCACCTTTCACTACTTCAACTTTGCAACAAACTGCATCATCTAGACTAGGATTTTCACCATCACGCACAATGCGCACAGCCCAAAAGTTATACGAAGCTGGTCACATAACATATATGCGTACGGACTCCGTAACACTTTCCAAAGAAGCACTTACATCTATCAAAAAAGTAGTTGTACGAGAATTTGGCAAAGAAAATTTTGAATTCCGAATATTTAAATCCCGTAGTAAAAATGCACAAGAAGCTCATGAGGCTGTAAGACCTTCTCACGCTGAGGTAGAAAATGCTGGAACAACGACCGACCAAAAGAAACTGTACGACCTCATCCGCGCTCGTGCTATCGCTTCACAGATGGTAGACGCTCAGACAAAACAAACTCGTATCATAGCAAACGTAGATGGTGACAAAGTTCCTGACTTTACTGTCACTGGCTCTCGTATCATTTCACTTGGGTGGCTCGAAGCTGATCCAGGAGCACGTGGTGAAGATACTGAAGTACCAAAGGTAGCCAAGGGAGAAAAACTAAATCTGAAAAAATTCCACACAGAGGAAAAAGAAACTCTCCCACCATCAAGGTATTCTGAGGCTGGACTAGTGAAAGAATTAGAAAGTCGTGGAATCGGACGACCAAGTACATATGCATCAATTATCCGCACAATCCAAACACGTGGATACGTAGACAAAGAAGGTAGTGCACTCAAACCAACTGATACTGGTGAGGTTGTAAGTGATTTTCTATGGACTCATTTTGAACAATATATCAATGATGCTTTTACCGCAGAGATGGAAGACAAATTAGATGAAATAGCTAGAGGTGAGAGAGAGTATACAAAAACAATTACAGAATTTTATAAACCTTTTACAAAAGAAGTAAAAGCAAAAGAAAAACTTGAAAAAGCAACAGACCTTGGTGATGCTGATCCAAAAATGAAATGTCCAAAATGTAAGGGTAAGATGATTATCAAGCTCAGTAAAAATGGTAAATTTCTCAGTTGTAAAAAATTTCCTGATTGTGATGGTGCTCGTACAATGGAAGGAAAAGAATTAGAGGGCCCAAAAGAAACTGGAGAGAAATGTCCAAAATGTAAAGATGGCAAATTGGTTGAGCGAGATGGTAAATATGGCAGATTCATATCATGTAGCAATTATCCGAAATGTAAATTCATCAAGGAAGACCCCAAAGAAGTAGCTAAGAAAAAAACCGGTGTAAAATGTCCAATGTGTGGCAAGGGTGAAATGATGGAACGCAATGGACGATTCGGTGTATTTTATAGTTGCACTGAGTATCCTGATTGCAAAAATGCAATAAAAGCAAAACCAACCGGAAGATTCTGTAATTACAAACGAGAAGATAAAGACAATAAAAAATGTGGAGCACTAATGATGGAAGGAACTAAAACAATCCCAGAAAGGTGCTCTGACAAGACCTGCCCAAATCATCGTCCTGATAAACTTGAAGGATACAAACCAAAGAAGAAAAAATAAAAAAAATAAAACCGCAAATGATTTATAATCAAATGCGGTTTTTTAATTCGAATTTTATTCCTTACTTACTCTTAATTTAGAACAATAATCCACCATTCCTTCCGTCGCCGAAATATTAAAAGGAATCATTTCAGTAATATCTGGTGAGTTATCTTTTATGCTAACTTCATATGTCTGAACTTCGTATTTTACGAGACAATCTCCACCTAACACTGGTATTGCATAATTAGCAATTTTTAAACCAGATTTTTCCCATAACACTTCTGCACGACATAAACCATATTTATACGTATGATAGCTTTTGTTATAATATTCAATTCTTGTCTTTTGCATACAAGATGAACGTTGAACGACTCCCTTATCAATAATCACCCTTATGTTATATAGATGCGTGAATGGCACTGAACGAAATATCATAATTATAACAAAAAATCCAATTATAATTAATATTCTTCTAATTATAATTTTTTCATTACTTCTGAGTTTAAGCATGTCTTTCCTCCTTAGCCAATGTAAACCAAACCCTTTTCTTTTAATCTAACTCTGGCAATTGTCAACAATCTACAAAACTCATCCTCTGTAAGAACAGTTTGAGGTTTATCCTTCTTGCCAATTGAATAAACTAGCTTTCTATTGCCAGTTGCTAATAAAGCAGTGATTTTATCAATATTCATATTTTCAATATCAAAAACTCTTAATAAAAGCTCCCAATATTCAGCAGAACCTCGCTCATAACTTTCGCCATTCCAATATAAATATTGAGACTCTTTCCAATTATTGTATTCCTGACCAGCCTTTTGAGCTGCACGTCCTGACAATCCACATAATTGAGCTTGTTCATTAACAAACTTAGTTTTAAATGCTTGCAATATTCCTTCAAATGAAGCACAATATATTCCATCAAAATAAAATGGATTGTCGTGAAAATTACTGAGCACATTTGCTGGCCACTTGCCACGCGAATGAATATCGACTTCGGTGAAGTAAACTTGAAAATAAACAAACCAGATTATTACAGCAACAATAAAACCTGCTGCAAGAAGTAATCCGTTATCTTGCACATTTTGCACAAAATAACCTCTCTTAGCATAAACGGCTATGCCAAGCGCAGTCACGATTACTCCAACCATACCTGCTATAAAACCTCTAATAATTTTATGCATATCAATTTCCTCCTGTAAAATTTTGGTTGTATTTTTAACATTGTTAAATTACTGTAATGTATAACTCTATCACATTATAATTTATTTGTCTAGAATAATTCAAGATCTAAAGAAAACTGTAATCCTAATGAACAATTTTTTGTCATTCACTATTTATTTACAAAACTTCCTTCACGGGTTTGAAGCTTTTTCTATGAATTTCTGTTGCTCCGTATTTTTTCAGTGCTTCCATATGCATTTTTGTCCCATAAC
The DNA here is from genome assembly GCA_033042655.1 of Cyathermia naticoides. NCBI lineage: Eukaryota > Metazoa > Mollusca > Gastropoda > Neomphalida > Neomphalidae > Cyathermia > Cyathermia naticoides. The sequence continues at coordinate 17,983 of JAUTWP010025554.1, forward strand.
CTTTATGTCTCGCGAATCCATATTCTGGATAATCTTTGTCGTATTGTGAAATTATCTTATCTCTGACAACTTTAGCTATAATTGATGCGGCTGCTATACTTTTTGATATTTGGTCACCCTTGGCAACACATATTTGTTCTCTGGTAAAATTTGGCAATAGTTGGTTACCATCTATCATTGTTATCATTTTCTGAGCATCCTCATATGCACCATTTTTTTCAATATCTTTTTCTAATGCATCAAATGCTTTTTTCATAGCCAAAAAAGTTGCCTGTAAAATATTTATTTCATCAATTGCTTTGGGACTACATTTACCAATGCCCACAAAAAAATTTTCTCTTACAAAATCAAATGCTTCTCTTCTTTGTTTTTCACTAAGCAATTTCGAGTCTCTTACAAATTGCCATTCATTTTCATTTGGTACGATTTCAAAATCAGAAATTTTTTTGATAACACAAGCACCTGCCACTACAGGTCCAGCAAGCGGACCTCTGCCAGCTTCATCAATTCCCACAATAATATCATATTTATTTTGTTGTAATTTTTTTTCTTTTTCAAAGGTTGCAATTTTCATAGTTTTATGTTATAGTTACTTATTGTTATTTAATAATACCATATAACACAACACTAAATAAGGAGAAAATCAATGACGCTTACAGAAATTAAAACTAGCGGTATTAGTTCAACAAATTTCAAAAAACTTATAACTCTTTTAGAAAGCGATTTGAATATGATCAAAGATGTTGAGCATAAGGAAAAAAACTATATAATGCTTTTAACTGATGTGCTCTGTAACACAATAAGTTGTGGACTAAGTCAAGGTTTCCTATTTGATTGCACACTAAAAGTACAGTCATCTGTAAATAGACACATGAAAAAATACAAAAAATTACGCACCGAATTGCTAACAATATTGGATAATTAACATAATTTCAAATAAGAGGAACTACTTATGAAAATTTATGCATTTGATAGAAACAAACTTCCTGTGTGGCAGAGAGCTACTCGGAAAAATATTGACTATGGCAAATTCGTTGGTTGGTTGCCTAAAGACAATTCTAACAACGGCATTATTGCCATAGCACCACTGTTAATAAACCACATTGAGATTCGGGATAGTTTTTTGAGATACAATCCTGGCATAGGAGAACCAAATGTTGCTGGACTCATAAAACACTATAAGATAGTTGGGTGGCATAGTCTTTTTTTGGACTTATCTACACCAGGCGACAAAATGTCGCCAATTCGGGAAGCTATCGCTCAACTCAAATAGGAAAACTAATGTTTAAACTAGCTATTTATAAGACAAATAGCTAGTTTTTTTATTTTTTCACAGAATATACAATTTTATGCTACAATACTTTATGTACAGACACACAAATCTGTTGCCACACATTAATCAACAAAAACAACGACAGACACACAGATCTGTCACTACAAATTATGTCATTCGTACATCTCCACGTACATTCTGATTTTTCGCTTCTAAACGGTCTTGCCAAGATTGATGATCTTTTGGATGCCTGTGAACGTGAAGGCATGACTTCTATTGCACTCACTGACAAAAATGCAATCTATGGGCTTGTTGATTTACAAGTAAAAGCTCATGAACGTGGTATCAAACCAATATTTGGAGCTGAAATTCTCGTAGCTCCAGGTGGTATGAACAATAAATCAGCGTCTGCCAATGCAAGAAAAGTCAATCAACTTGTACTTTTGGTAAAAAATGAAAAAGGTTATAAAAATTTATTGCAAATTATCACCAAAGCACACTTGGATGGTTTTTATAACTATCCTCGCGTAGATTATGACTTATTACGAGGACATTCTGAAGGACTTATTGCTTTGAGTGGAAATAATTCTGGAGAAGTAAGTGAATTTTTGGCAAATGATGGATTTGACAAAGCAAAAGAAAAGGCAATTTTGTATAATGATATATTTGGAAAAGATAATTTTTATCTAGAATTACAAGATCATCCTGATTTTGACAAACAAGAAAAAATTAATGAGGGAATTATAAAAATAAATAAAGAAACCGGAATTCCAATGGTTGTCTGCGGTGATGTATTTTATATCAAAAAAGAGGATGCAGATGTACATGATATCCTGCTTTGTATCAAGATGAATCGCAAGGTAGATGAAGGAGATAGACCAAATCTTAAACAATTCAATCTTTCATTCAGAACAATAGCTGAAATGGAAAAACTTTTTGCTCATGTACCAGAGGCACTAGAAAATACTAATAAAATTGCTAAGCGTTGTGATTTTGAAATAGAATTAGGACATACAAAACTTCCCTATTATCCAATTCCCAAAGGAAAAACTGCAGATGATATATTATTGGAAATGTGTGAAGAAAAATTAGTTCAAAAATATGGAAACAAAATTACGACAGTCCATCGTAAACGAATGGAATATGAACTGAGTATTATAAAAAAAACTGGTTACGCATCATATTTTCTCATTGTTCAAGACTTTACAAACTGGGCTCGAAATAACGGAGTTGTAGTTGGTCCTGGGCGAGGTAGTGCTGCCGGTTCTTTTGTATCTTATCTAGTCGGTATCACAAATATGGATCCTATTGAATATAAATTACTCTTTGAGAGGTTTTTGAATCCTGAACGAGTATCCATGCCCGATGTCGACCTCGATTTTGCTGATAATAAACGAGATGATGTATTAGCCTATGTTCGCAGACAATATGGAGCTGACCATGTAGCACAAATTATTACATTTGGTACAATGGCGGCTCGAGCTGCTGTGCGAGATGCTGGACGCGCTTTGGGATATGCTTATGGGTTTTGTGACCAAGTAGCTAAACTGATACCAGAGTTTACTTCTATTGATAAAGCTCTCACAGAAGTTCCAGATTTCAAACGACTTCACAAAGAAAATGTTGATGCCCGTGATTTGATAGACGCAGCAAGACGTCTAGAAGGCCTCTGTCGTCACTCCAGCGTACATGCTTGTGGTGTTGTAATTACAGACAAACCAGTATATGAATATACCGCCATGCAACGTGTCTCGGGTGACGATGAAGCAATGGTTACCCAATATGCTTCTAGCACAAAATTCAGTGCAGTTGAAAAAATTGGACTTCTCAAAATGGACTTCTTAGGACTAAAGAATTTAACCATCATCCAAAATACTTTGAATATGGTCAAAAAAATTCATGGTGTAGATATTAATATAGAAAAAATTCCACTGGACGACAAAGACGCTTACAAACTTTTGCAAGATGGACTCACCACTGGAATATTTCAACTAGAATCCAGTGGCATGAAGAGATACTTGAAATTACTAAAACCTACAATATTAGAAGATATAATCGCAATGGTGGCACTTTACCGCCCGGGCCCTATGGAGTGGATACCAGATTTTATCGATGGCAAGCACGGCAAAAAAAAGGTTGTATATCTTCACCCAAAACTCGAAGCAATACTCGCTGATACTTATGGGGTAGCTGTATATCAAGAACAAGTAATGCGTATCACTCAAGACCTCGCAGGATTTACTTTAGGTGAAGCTGATATTTTGCGAAAAGCAATGGGTAAAAAAATTCTAAAACTTATTAAAGAACAGAAAGTTAAATTTGTAGATGGCTGTATTAATCAAGGTGTTAAAAAAGAAATTGCAGAAAAAGTATTTTCATTTATTGAACCTTTTGCAGGTTATGGATTTAATCGTTCTCATGCAGCATGTTATGGACTCATAGGTTATCAAACTGCTTATCTCAAAGCACATTACCCTGCTGAATTTATGGCAGCACTTATGACAGCTGATCAAGGTAATACTGACAGAATAGCAATTGAAGCGGCAGAGTGTAGAGATATGGGAATTGAAGTTCTACCACCAGACATCAATGAAAGCTTTCAAGAATTTGCTGTTATTTATGATGAAAATAAACTTAACCCTAGAATTCGCTTTGGGCTCAATGCTATAAAAAATGTAGGTAAACCTGTTGCCAAAGAAATTGTGGCTGAACGCAAACGAAATGGTAAGTATATAGACTTAACTGATATCTGCACAAGAGTTGCTTAAAAAGATTTAAGTAAAAAATCAATTGATGCACTTGCAATGGTGGGCGCATTTGATGACTTTGCTCCCAGAGATGATATTTTGGCAAGTATGCCCACTATCATAACATTCATTAAAGAACTTCGCACAAATGCAAAGTCAAATCAAGATTCCTTGTTTGGAGGATTAAATCTGTCTCGTGCTGAGATAACCTTAGAACATGTAGAAAGTTCTGGCAAAAAACAACACCTCGCATGGGAAAAACAATTGATAGGACTATACATTTCTGACCATCCTTCAAATGAATACCGCGACTTCTTGGATTATATGTGTACCCCACTCAATGAACTAGGTCAAGATAAAGCAAACAAAATGATATCTATAGGAGGAATCGTAATCGCAATAACTGTAATTCTCACCAAAAAAGGTAAAAATATGGCATTTGTTACACTTGAGGATGGCAAAAGTACTACTGAGTGTCTAATATTCCCAAATTTATTTGAAGAAAAAAAAGAATTACTCATAGAAGGTATGCCTGTTGTTATGAAAGGAAATTTATCTGACAAAGATGATGATTTAAAGTTCCTCGCAGAATCAATAGAAGAAATAGATGAAAAGCAAAACGAATACGCCAAAAGCGTAATGGCAACACGCAAAAAATACGGTGACACCAAAGAGGACATTAGGAAGAAACAAAAAGAAAAGAACAACCTAATAAATAAACAAAAACTTTTTATAACTCTACCAAAAAATGGTACACATGAAATGATAACCAAAATCAAAGAAACATTAGACAAATGTGAAAATGGTACCACAACAATCTTCTTAATCCACAACGACCAAAAAATGAAAACTTCTTATGAAATTGATTATAATTTCAATGTCGAAACAGCTCTAGAAAAATTAGTCAGTAAAGAAAATATGTTTTTGAAAAAATAAAAACTCATTATAGATTTTTCTATAATGAGTTAACTGTATTTCTTTCGAAAACTGAAAATAAAATCAAAATTGGATAACTTTCACTTCCCAAGTATATTTTGTTGTCCGTGGGTAAATTTGTCTAACATCCTTCTTGTCTTCTAACCAAATTTCAAATCCTAATTTCTCAAAATGCTTTGAAATTTCTTCAAACATCTTTTCAGCTTCACCCCGGCAAAAAGAAAGTTTATTTTCATGTGCATTAGTCGTGAAGAGTATTCTATCCCCTTCCAACTTACTGCCGCTCAATCTCTCAAGCTCGGTTGTTATTGATGTAATATAATAATTTACCATATCATCCCAAACCTTTTTACCTTCAGCTAAAAACATAGCCCCTGTAAGTTCTGGCTGAACTTTTGGCATTAATTCCATTATGCATTTATCACCATCACGCCAATACATTCGAAAAGTAAAATTTGAATAATTTATTTTCACTCTCTGAAAAATTGCTTCCATTAATTTATTTTCCTCTGACTGATATTCATCATAATCTTTTGAAAATAAATAATAAACACGATACAAACCATTTTTTTCAAAATCAGTCTCAATAAAGTCTTCTGCTAAACTGATTATTATTCCATCTATTATTTTTGGATTAGTATTATGAATGTAATAATTAACCAATTCATCAAACCTGCCTATAATAATATCTGAAACTTCTTCAACTGTTCTTTCAAACTTTATCTGTAGCCCTTTCTGAGTTTTACTCATTTTCTTACTCCTCTTTTTTTGATATTTTTTTATTAAATAACTAACGTACAATTATAGCACAAAATCCAAAATTTGACAATAGTTATGCTTGAATTAAATACTGAGAAGGAAATAAAAAAATTAATTTCACAAAATCAAGATAAAAAACTTATGCAATGATTTTGGAGATAAATAAATAAAAAGCGTCGTAAACTTTTTCAAGTTCACGACGTAAAGAATTATTCAATCATTCTTGCTATAAAATAATACTCAACCCTTGGAAATAACGTAGAAGCGTCTTCATCTACGTTAATGCTTCCTGCTGAGAACCCCTGAAAGATATCAAAACCCGTTAAAGTTCTTATATCCGCTTTAATATTTTCATATATTCTCTCCGCCTCATCCACATGTAAGACAAAAGCACCAAAGGGACTGAAAGGTTCTACTTTACATACATAAAATAATTTTTTTGGATTAGTTCTACCAGTTTCTGCTTTTATACCTTTCACTATTTCCATTATGAAATAGTCTTTCATCTTGGAAAAATTTAACTCGTAACTTTCCAGAAATTTATCTGCAGTGATTTGCGGTTTAAATTTATATATTACTTCAAGCACAACCGCTTTTGACGAAGTAGCTGGTGCGATGAAATAAACATCAAGCTCCAAATACTTCTTGCAAAGTTTAGATTCAATCGCAGTAACAAGTTCAAATTCTTCATCGCTTAATTTGCCACGACCAAATTTTGGTAGAAAACTCAAATCAAAAATTCCTTTTCCCTCATAAATTAGATTATTTTCCGGAATTTTCAAATCTGCAGAAATACTGGAAATAGAAAGGGCAATATCATCATTGATAACTTTTTTCATCCATTTATAAATTTCCCTTGAAATAACACTAACTGCATAATTTACAGTCTTATCAAATCTACTTTGTAACGCTTTTTGCAAATCAATTTTAGTAGTCATTTTTTTCTCCTTCTCGATCAAGAGTTTCTTTCAAAATCTCACAAATCTCAAGAATTTTCCACGCTGGAAAGACCTCTGTTCCATTTATTGATGTTATAACTTTTACATCAGCGTCTAATTCGAGACATTCAATATCAACAGAATCTTCTGAATAATCAGGCCATTTTGTATTAAAACTTTCCAGCACAGTGCCCTCAATATCTTTTAAAACCTTTCCTACATGCGTACCTAAATTTTTAAAAATACGATAATGAAAAACATCAGACACTATACCATGTTTAAATTCTTCAGTGACCCCAGACATTACAACTATTTCATGGCCAGCAAGCTCCCCAACGAACAAGCAATTAAACTTGTTCAAATATGAAACTTTTGGAATACTAAGTTCCACATTGTACATACTTTTGTAAATTTTCATTGACTCAAATACAGAAAATCTGCCCCATTGTTTGCTTTCCAATGCAACTGTAACAAGCTGCTTCAGTTTCTGAGCAGTTTCCCAATTTTTCTTGTCTGCGTCAAATATTTTTTTAGAGGATTTCGTTTTGCCAGCTTTAATCCTCCTCTTCCAATAAATTACAATGCCTTCAAAGAAAGCTACAATGAAAATACAGACAATCAAATGTTGTAAAAAAGTAGTCTCTTTTGGTAACAAGATTAGTGCTATCGATGCTGTAATTAATACACCAATAACTACAAGAGAATTCCACACACCTCCTATGTAGAGTTGTAGAATTTTTCCTTCCGAATTAGAACTGAGTCCGGGATACATGTCAATAGGTTTATTTTCCATGACTTTTCCTCCATAATTTCTTTATTTTACTGTTAAATAACTGATGCATAACTATATCACAAATTTTCAAATTTGACAATAGTTATGTATTGATGTAAAAATATAGATACAACTAAATATTGACAATGACATGGCGTAACTAACCATGGAGTCAACGTTAGTCATTTGCGAACGTTATGTGCAAATACAAAGTGCCCACAGTAATATGTGTGGAAGTTGAGTGGAACCACCGTCCAAAACACGGTCTCAACATTCATGTGTAGTATTGTTGGTATTTTTTTATTTATCTCTCCATACTACATCCCTAAATTATTAATAATATACGCATATGTGTGGAGAACAATTAAAAGAAATTGATATAAAACGTCACAGTGCAGCGCATATCCTTGCGATGGCTATTTTGGATTTACATCCTGATGCTAGACTTGGTATTGGACCTGTGATTGAAGATGGGTTTTATTATGACACCAAAACTGACTCACCCATCACAGAAGATGCGCTCAAAAAAATTGAGAAGAAAATGAAAAAATTAATTTCACAAAATATTGATTTTGAAAAAACTGAATTACCCATTGATGAGGCTCGGAAAAAATTTGAAAAAGAAAATCAAAAATACAAAGTAGAAATAATTGACGATTTAAAAACTAAAGGCAAAAAGACAGTTTCAATTTATAAATCAAAAGATTTTGAAGATCTTTGTCGTGGACCTCATGTAGCAAATTCCAAAGAAATAAATGCTAAAGCACTCAAAATTACTCGTCTAGCTGGAGCGTACTGGAAAAGCAACCAAGACCGAGAACAACTTACTCGCATCTACGGTGTGCTATTTGAAACAAAAGAAGAATTGGATGACTACAATAAAAGACTAATTGAGGCTAAAAAACGAGACCATCGAAAAATTGGAAAGGATCTGGATTTATTTACTTTTTCTGATACTGTCGGGAAAGGCTTACCAATGCTTACAGAAAAAGGAGCCACTATTCGTCGTGTGCTTGAGCGATTTATTGTTGATGAAGAAATTAAACGAGGATACAAACATGTTTATACTCAAGATATTGCCAAAATTTCTTTGTATGAAAAATCTGGACACTACCCATACTACAAAGATTCTATGTATTCCCCCATTGAAATTGATGATGAACAATTTATGCTTAGACCTATGACATGTCCTCATCATTATGAATTATACCTTCGCAAGCCACATAGTTATCGTGAATTGCCTGTGCGATATGCAGAACTTGCCAAATTATATCGTTATGAACAGTCTGGTGAATTGTCTGGACTTATTCGGGTACGATCATTTACACTTGCAGATGCACATATTTTTTGTGCAAATCCTAAACAAGCTGGTGAAGAAATTACACGTGCACTTGATCTAATTGATTTTGTTGCTCAAAAATTTGAACTTGAAATGAGCAAGGATTATTGGTATCGTCTTTCTCTTGGTAATCGTAAAGATGATAAAAAATATTTCAAAGATGATAAGGCATGGGATGATGCAGAAAAAATATTGAAAAATTTATTAGAAAAACGTGATTGTACTTACACAGAAGAAAAAGATGAAGCTGCATTTTACGGACCAAAAATAGACATCCAAATGAAAAATGTTTCTGGAAAAGAAGACACTGCTTTTACAGTACAGTATGATTTTGTTATGCCTAAGAGATTTGATTTGGTCTACACAAATGAACAAGGTAAGGAACAAGAAACAATTGTTGTACACCGCTCTTCCATTGGAGCATTAGAGCGTATCATGGCATTCCTTATCGAACATTATGCTGGTGCATTTCCACTGTGGCTTGCACCTGTACAAGTAGTCATTATTCCTGTATCAGACAAATTCAATGATTATGGACGTGAGGTCTTAGAGAAACTTCAAAGTGAAGGAATACGCGTGGAATTAGACAATAATTCAGAGACACTTGGAAAGCGTGTACGCGTCGCTCAAAAAAACAAGGTTCCCTATATGTTAGTAGTCGGTGAAAAAGAAGTGAGTAATAAAACTGTGGCGGTACGTTCTCGTGATAATGGTGATGAAGGTGTCCTGTCTATTGATGATTTTATGAAAAAATTAGAAAAGGAACTTAATTAAAAGAAAAAAATAAAAGCAATGCCATTATAGCACTGCTTCAAAGGAATATTATTTTTTAATTTCCTCAACTTCCCAGCAGCCCATAATAATTGGACCTCCTCCATGACGACTAGGGAAATCTTTTAATTTATATCGTTTTTTTGTATTATCTCTCATAATTAATATTAGATCAAATTGTCCTACATGATACTCTTTTGTAATTTCAATTTTTACAACTTCATTACTCATACTTGCCTCCTTGAAATTTTAAATGTACTATAACATTAATAAAAATTTATTATACTACTTGTGTCAAAAAAGTCAATAACAATCATAGGACCAACAGCATCTGGCAAATCAAGTGTGGCTATTAGTATCGCCAAGCGATTTGGTGGAGAGATTATAAGCGCTGATTCTCGTCAGATTCACAAACATCTAGACATAGGCACAGGCAAAGAACCTGGTAAAACAACTT
>JAUTWP010025555.1:0-13564 GCA_033042655.1 Cyathermia naticoides
ATAGTTTATTATCTTTTACTACTGAAAAATACAAGCAAAACTACAGTTTTAATAAATTTGTGCGTCTTTTATATCAAGTAGCCTAATATCGTCCATTACGAAAATCCAATACTCAAATCGTGACGGCTCAGAACCCATGATTGATCTAACTTGATGGTCCAAAGGTCACGTAGTCCTATATTCACTGGAGAAGAAACATGCACGTGTTCTCATCACGTGATCTAAAGCTGGGACTGACCCGCTTCTGTCGGCCATTTCTCAAAGAGCAGGCTTTTCTCGTGATCAAAATATAGTACGACTGATCGTTGCTTCAAAAATATGGAGCACGTTGCGCATCAAACAAACGTACAAGATATATTCTGACTGGTTAAATATTAATTAAAAAACCCCAGACATTGCCACTTTAAAGCTATCAGATCGAATCTCTCAGTCGAGACATGGGATTTTTAATCTCGGTACCAAGTCCAACCCAGAGTGAGTGCTCCGCAATGCTCAATGGGAAGGTGTTTCCACTTGCACCAACCAATGGTTCCATAATCGGTTTAACAAAGGCCATGGTTTGTGATGTCTTGTCTATGAGAAAGTGCATATAAAAGATCCCTTGCTTCTTATAAAAAGAGTAGCCGCACTAGTGTGGCAGTAGTGGTTTCCTCTCTTCTTCTAACATTAAAAACCACTGGTTGGAATGGAAAATACACAAAACTGCAAATGGGTCACTGAGAAGGATCGATCTGATGAACATCCACTTTAACACTTGAGCTAAGTCTAAGTATCACACTAGCAGTATGGAAAAAAAAGAGATTAAAGTTTTTTTTAACTACGCCACGAAAGCAAATTGATTTTTATCTTATCAGCGGCTATTGGACGTCATTCATAATTATAATAATTTTGATACTTTTTTAGAAGGAAACCCGCTGCCGCCACATAGGCTACTCTTTTCGATAAGCAGCAAGGGATCTTTTATATATGCACTTTTCCATAGACAGAACAGTACATACCACAGCCTTTGATGAACCAGTTTTGGATCACTGGTTGGAACGGAAAATAGCCCAGACTGCAGATGGGTTGACACAAAAGTATTTCATCCCTGCATATAATACAATTAAGGAGTACTACTATATTATGTAAAAGCCAGCGTTATAATTTTCTTGGGATTTACTTACAAACTTTTCATCTGTTATATTTATGAGGTTAATACAAAACAACTTCTTTTGGTGTATTTAACATTATTAATAACTACAGGAGGGTCAAGCAGTCATGACATTCTCTGACATCATTAAAAACATTTCAAATGTGCAGTGTCTTTAATCAACTTAATACCTCAATAAAAAGGAATGAAATACTTTTTTTTACTAATTCTTGATGGATTACAGGATAAAGATAATAGCCATTTTAACAAACAAAAGTAAAACCATAATATTATATAACACATGCTAGCGTTACTATAGCTATTTAAACAAGCAACAGTAGCACTGTTATATTCTGCATAACATTTACCTTATAATCCGTATAATTATATACTGCATTATAATCCATACACCCGTATAATTATATACTGCATTATAATCAATACACCCGTATAATTATATACTGCATTATAATCAATACACCCGTATAATTATATACTGCATTATAATACTCAAATAAAAAAGTATTGCAATTCCCAGTAAATCGTCTTCAAATTAAAGTAAGTAAATTAAGTAAAATGGATGATTTGAAAAGTAAATTTACGTTTATTAACAGATTTTTATTGACAAATAATTCATTGTTAAACAGCATGCTGGATTAAAAACTATAAATACTTGCATTTCTTAAAAAATTGCAAAATGTCTACATTATGATAAAACTGCAATACTGCAATACTGGTTGAGTATATGACCCATTCAACTAAACTTACCCTTGATAGAGTATGGAGATTTAGCCACATGTTTTCCGTCAAACAGAATTTCAAACATAAGATTGGAGATACTGTCGTAACACTTGAAGCGGACAATATAGGACCCATCATGTCTATCGAGAACTTGTGACCAGATTCGAACCCGAGAATTATTCAAGGAATAGGTGTTTACAGAAAATGCCTTCTCGCCAACAGAATCTGTGAAGCTGAAAAAAATAATTAAGTTAGCTAGAGCTTATTTATCACGGGTCTGGCATGTCCAGGTTTGTGCAATCCCAAAATGCCAGTCCCACTTGAAAATTGAAAAAGAAAAGTTTGTTTTATTTAATGACGCCACTAGAGCACATTGATTTTTATCTTATCAGTGGCTATTGGACGTCATTCATACGGTAATTTTGACAATTTCTTTTAGAGGAAACCAGCTGCCGCCACATAGGCTACTCTTTTTTGATAAGCAGCAAGAGATCTTTTATATACACTTTCCCACAGACAGGACAGCACATACCATGACCTTTGATGAACCAGTTGTGTAGGACCGGTTGAAACGGAAAATAGCCCAATCTGCAGATGGATCCACTGAGAAGGATCGATCCGATGACCGACCGCTTTAAAGGTGGGCATGCTATCGACTGAGCTACATCCCGCTCCCCTGTTTGAAAGGTTATGTATTAACATAAGTATGACCACTAGCTAGAATGAAATCTGATAAGGATCGTGACAGCCCATCACATCTCCCGTGGATATCTGAGTAATGTCCAATTTAACATTTTTATTCATAACAAAACAAAACACTTAAAAAATATTCCCATGCTTTAACTTGTTTAGCGAAGCCTGTTAACTTAGAACTAATCAGGCTGACGAAAGAACTGTAGATAATGTTTGTTAAACAAAACATATGCATGTACATGGTTAGTGTTGTAGCATTTGTTACCAGTAATACACTTTCATTTAATTCAATAGACCAGTGATTCAGTCAAATGACCACTTACTGTTTACCACAAGGATTCGCCCAGCTAAACAAACACACATGAAAGCCATTAAGATAGGCCAAACAGTTGGGTGTAAATATCCATAAGAATTCATATGTATACTGATATTGTATCATTTAATTCACCAACTCCATAACTCCATTGCATAGAAAAGATCACACGGTAAAATGGGTTTTGTGTGTACACCTGTATGTATTTAATTTCAACTTCCATAAAAAGAACAGTAAACTGAAAGAAAAAGTATTCACTACACCTTAAGCTGGATTATGCTTTTGGATGGGTTGGTCTAGTGGATTTTTTATTCCAATTTTTAACTAATTAACTTTCAGTTTTTCTAAATGTAATAATGATAATAATGGTAGGTAGTGGGTATTTAACCTAGTTTTATTGCTGGTATCCAGTTCTTTGATGAAGGCAAAGTGGCCGAAAATTTGAAATAATTATATAGCCTATATACAGTCAAACCTGTCTTAAGCAGCCACCCAATATAGTAACAAAAAGTGGGCTTTTAAGACAGGTAGCTGCTTAATACAGGTTACATTGCACTAAATTAGCTGATTTGGGAGAAACAAAAGGTGAACTTTGAATACGGGTGGCTGCTTATTACAGGTGGCCGCTTTAGCAGGTTTGACTGTATTAGTATATATCAGGTGGCCAAAAATATATGTTCTGAAGTTTATGGGTACCTGGTAAATAATTTTACAATTAACCAATGTATAATTATTGTTCTGAAACTTCACACCAGTCAACAATATGCAGGGGTGCACAAAAAAAATATTTGCGTAACCCTTTTCGTTTTGTGTAACCCTTTTCGTTGGCATAACCCTTTTCATTGGCGTAACCCTTTTTTAAAAATAATTAAATTTATTATATGCCAGAAGACGTTTGAATCTCAATCTAGATTAGGTGGCAATACTGAACGGGAAAAACCTTTTTTTTTTTTTTTAAATTCACGAGAACGTGAAATGGGTTATGCAGGACAATTTTGCGCAACCCTCACGCAAACGAAACAAGTCGTTCACACAATTTGTGCACTCCTGCAGTTGTTCGATACATAAAATGAATTCTTAGCTTTGATGTTATATTTGCTTCAAAACATTAAATTCTAGCTAACTATGTTGACAAAATTTCTCACAATTGCGCAGTTCAGCTAGAAAGTAGTCTGAAATAAAATACCACGGATTTCGCTCTACTACGCTTTTCGGTTATAAAGGAATAACTGTAAGCTGCATTGTGTCAACGTGTTTTCACTGAACACCTAAAATATTGTTTCACATGCCTTAACTAATAACACCACGTGATGAATCCTAAAATAGTGTTGCACGGCCTCTGTGTGGTATTCAGTCACGTGTCTCGTCATATTCAGATATCCTCCTGAGTGAGATGAAATTTTTGGATGGATATTAAGCTAGGATTCCATTGGCATTGCCTTAATTTAATGTGTTTGCAGTTAGGCCAATAAAAAAATTAGAGTTGGTGATTGTCCCTGCCTGTATCTGAAAAGTGTGCACACCTCTGAAATTTCTTTTTTAAATCTTGGGATCCAGTATTTTCTGTAAGGGATGGGTGCAGATGTGATGTCAAAGTCCAATCATATGCGCTGAAGGTGCAAGTTTTTGTCTGATGGGTTGAACAACTTTCCCAGAATTGTTTTGAAATGAAAGTGCCACAGATATGAAACTTTATAATATTATAATAAAATATTTTGTTTTTGTTTACCCAATACTAAAAATCAAGCCAGCCACTGATGATATAATCAAGAAATTTCTTTTATGTGATCTTATTTTGAAAAGTATATACATGTACATGAACTACACTTTATAACTTATATTGCTTCAGGTTTCACTGACATTTGATTTGATGAATGCATGATTTTAGTTAATATTGGAATTATGTAAATATTAAGCTTTGGATGTTCACTGCATGAATTATTACTTGTATTAATCTACGTTTATGTTGATCCAAAGTAATTCGAGTCATGATGGCGAGCAGCGGTTTGCTCATTTGCTGCAACCAATCCGAGATCTCTCCAAGAACTGGGACATTGACATAGCAAGCTACCTTGACGAGTATCTGGAAGAGGTTAGAGTGCTAATTTATTATTATAAATTTCTCTTTTTTCGTTTTTTTCTTCTATTTTATGGATGATTTGTTAATATCAGTTTTTGTATTTAATTTGTATTTAATTTTTACTAAATGATGTTATAAATTGAACTGATTTGTTTTATATTTATTTAAAGGTTTATCATGTGGTGTATGTACCATAATCATTTTAATATTGTTGAACATTGTCTCCACTAGTCTGAATACTTCATGGGTTGTGTCTCTTCACATCTTAAATATTCTCATAAAGTGAAGATGTATGATGCTTAAGTAAATATACCATATAACAGCTAACAGTTTTGGAATCCTCATTTTGGTGAAGAACAATATACCGGGTATATAACTAAGTCACACAATTTGTTTAGAATTTAGTAATAAAGTGCTTGCATGTAAATGTTTTCAGCTGGAATCTGTTGCAATAACATTTGATGGAGGAGCTACGACTATGAACTTTGCTGAGGCAGCCTTATTGATACAGGGATCAGCATGTGTGTACAGTCGAAAGGTGGGACTAATTCTTTTTAATGTTTGCCCTCCAATCAACAGAAAGGTGGGACTAATTCTTTATAATGTTTGCCCACCAATCAACAGAAAGGTGGGGTTTAATTTTTTTAAATGTTTGCCCACCAATCAACAGAAAGGTGGGGTATAATTTTTTTTAATGTTTGCCTGCCAATCAACAGACAGGTAGGACTAATTTTTAAAAATGTTTGCCCACCAATCAACAGAAAGGTGGGTTTAATGTTTTTAAATGTTTGCCCACCAATCAACAGAAAGGTGGGGTTTAATGTTTTTAAATGTTTGCCTTCCAATCAACAGGAAGGTGAGACTAATTTTTTTAAATGTTTGCCCACCAATCGACAGAAAGGTGGGGTTTAATTTTTTAATGTATGAAAATCACAGTTTTTTTTATGCAATACCATTTATTTCATGGAACACTTATTTTACCCAATAATATTTTTTTACTGCTTGTCCCTCGATCATGTAAACAGATCCACCTGTGTCCCGACATTAATCACCTTAACCTATTAACTCATTTTGCTGCAGCTAAGCTTGTTCGCTCAATAAACCATAATTATTACAGAGAACAAAACGGGTATTGGCTTTAAATTTGGCTCCCTGGTAACTACACAGGAGGCCATTTTTATGTTAATTATAAATTGGGTTATACCTAATAATATACTCTTTAGCTTACTAACATCTTAAATGTTAGTAAAACAATATTGAGTGAAGGTGTGGCCTTCAAACTGCAAAAATAACCCCCAACTCTTTGACGGGATCATCCGCCACCTTCCAATAATATTGATGTGTTATAGGAATAATAGTTTCTTGTTGGTTTGTTCTAGGTAGAGTATCTCTACTTACTGGTTAATCAAGTTCTGGATTTGTTGACAAATAAGAAGTAAGTACCGTAAGCACTTTCTGGATGAACAATTTACCGTTGATATATTATATCCCACTGCTTTTCAAACAGAGATTTACAAGTGATTACAGCTTCGTAGTTACACTTGATGTCTGATTATGATTCACAATCTTTTGTTTTAGTTTACCTAGTTTATCTAGTTGTAGAGGTCTTGCCATCAGTGATGACATTTCTCTTGAAATCCTGATTTTATCGTCATTCGACAATCATTTCCTTATGTTTTTATATTAAAAAAAATTCCCCAAATTCTTTAATTTATTGATTTGTTTCATAAATGTTAACTCATATTACCATCAAAGAAAAATTTAAGAATTTTTAAAATGGACCTCCCTATCATCCGTAATTATCAAAATGTGAGTTAATTAATAACTTCTTCTTTTGATGAGCTATTGATGTTCCTCTTCACATTTTGTATCTTCTTTATGATCAGTAATTTCTGTCACACTGATTGAATGGTTATTACAGACACATTATATAATCTTTCTTTTTTGTCAGATCAAAAAAGGGGTCAGGTGTTGATGCTAATGGCAATGATGCTGATGTTGAAGATGATCATGATGAAGAGGTAGCGTTTTTTTTTTTAATTCCAATATCCATAACTTTCATCAAAGCACATTGTTCTGTCTTTTTTTCTTTTTTTTTGTGTTTAACATCTACATTCAGAGACAGGCTGTTATAGCAGATGCCTCTCCCAGGTGCCATTTATAGTTAAGCCATCCACTGCACCTGGGACAGTATGTGTGTGTGTGATGAAAAGTGTTCTGTCTGAGAAAATGCTTATAAATGACCCCATGCATCAGTAATACTATGTGTTTCACAACTAATAGCAGCTGATTACAAAAATATTCCAGATGTTTTGTTTTCTTTCTTTTGAACACTATCAAGTTCTTACAAGAAGATATTTCAAGTGGTAGTTGCCTGTCTTTTCAGTATGTTAAAATCATTTAGTACTTTTTATAGATATTTCTGTTTAAATAATACAGTGGACTGTGTTGATCCCATGTGAATCTGAGTTCAACAGATTCCACTGTATTAATAAAAACTTTTTAAACAGTTACATCAAATAATTGAAGTAGCTATATCCGCTGCCGCAGGTGACATGCTTCACCGGTGGCATTTTTCGGCCACCAGCAAAATAACTCTTCTGTCACACCCATTTGTTGCAAAAGATAAGTTTGAACAAATTGTGTAGGTTGAATCAAAATTGCCGTCAGTGAGTCTTTCACCCAAGGCAAAAATTTTCAAAATTGCCGTAGGGAAAAATATGGAGAATGTATTTTAATCTATAAATTAGGAATATGGAGAATGTGTTTTAATCTATAAAATAGGAATATCAATTAGGAATAGCAGTTGCAATTTATTCTCTTTTCTAATTTTGTTGATAATAATAAAGAAATATTTAAATTTTTCAGTTCCTTTCCCTTGATGACATTCACAAGCCTGGGAATATTGATATGAAGGAAGGAGAAAACAGGACAGATAAGGTATAAACGTTGTTGCTTGTCACCACTTCCTTGACATCTATTTAATAGCAACCTAATTGTAAAATACTTTTGCCATTTTAAATTTGATATAAGGGGAGATAATTTTGATCAGATTAGAATTAGGTAATGTAGAAAGCTTTTTTCTTCACTTTTCATGCTGCACGAATGATGGTGAACGAGATGTATCGGTTATTATTATTATATTTATTATTATATATAAAGCTTGATTCAATTGAGTTACAGTAGTCAATCTGGTTATGATAGTTGATATCCTTAGTACTACAGTGTCTGTAAGATGAATAAATATTCAAGCCATTTTTTTGTTACTTTAGGTGGGATCTCAGAAAAAAACAATCATACAATATGGTCAACTGAGG
The DNA here is from genome assembly GCA_033042655.1 of Cyathermia naticoides. NCBI lineage: Eukaryota > Metazoa > Mollusca > Gastropoda > Neomphalida > Neomphalidae > Cyathermia > Cyathermia naticoides. The sequence continues at coordinate 8,274 of JAUTWP010025555.1, forward strand.
AGGTTGAGCAGCTAAATCTGTAGCACTCACTTAAGGTTCTGGGTTAAAGGATCAAATTTTTTTTTATCAACTGGACAAATGCTGTAGTATGTGTCATCTTGTCTGTGGGATGATGTATATTAAAGATCCCTTGCTACTAATGGGAAAATCTGGCAAGTTTGCCTTGAAACTGTCAGAAACTACATGGGCCAAATTTACAAAGCGTGTTTTTCTCTTACAATGCGTTTAACCAAAACAGACTCCGTAAATTCGGCCCCATGTGTTTTATGATTAAACAATCAATGTACTCTAGTGGTGTCGTTAAATAAATAAACTTTTGTTTGCTACATGGTAGTTAACTGTGTTTCTCTCTATAGTTAATTGTGTATGTTTGTTACAGAGCATCCTTCCCATGCCTAGAATACCCATGTCACTGGTGGTATTGGATGAAGGAACCAAGGGAGAGAACCCACTTCTTAGGTATGGTACATTTATTTTATTAAGCAAGTTATCTATTTATGTAATCTGTTCTATAGTCTGGACCGTTCCAATCAGTGCTTCACAACTGGCTCATCAAAGGCTGTGGTATGTGCTGTCCTGTCTGTGGAAAAGTGCATATATATATATAAAAGATCCCTTGCCGCTTATTGGAAAGAGTAGTCTATGTGGCGGCAGCAGGTTTCCTCTAAAAGAAATGTGTCAAAATGATCATATGAATGATGTCCAATAGCCAATGATAAGATAAAAAAAATCAATGTGCTCCAGTGGCATCATTAAATTAAATTATTTTTACTTTTCAGTAAAACGGGTGAGGTGTTGGCCAGTCGGAATGATTTCAAGATGAACACCTGTCATGTGTACCCATCCGGCGCCATGCTTTTAGACTCCTCCCACATTGACCTCTTGGAAATGTCACTCAAGTTGCTGGCATCGTCAACACCATACACTACATATAGTAGGTATCATATATATTCATTTTCTGTCTAGACTAAAAATATAAATATCTATTAAAAACAGCATTTACAATAACAAAAAATACAACTCCGATGTTTGAGCAATTGTTAAAGTTACAATATCTCCTTTCCATCTTAAAACATATACTCGACCAATAAAGTTTAGCAAAAATTAATTTTGTATCAAATAAACTTGGAACGTCTATTCTAAATGGTTAAATATTACAGCTGTAATGCAATATATAATTTTGTATATAGAATTTATTGATTGTAGAATTAAAATAAATATTTAAGCATCTAATTTATAAAAATTCTTTTTATATATAAAATGAAAACAAAAATGACCTGACATAATTTTTATTTTTTTATTTAGCACAAAAAAAGACTATGGAATCAGTGGAGGCTGCTAATGTGAATATTGACCTTGTCCCTGTTGCAGGTCATGAAGATGACATGACATGTATGTAATTAAATCAATTCTGGTCCTGTCTTTATCAAGCCTCAAACGAAAGTAGAATCTTAATGTTATATTATATGTACAGCATTGTTATGACATAGGGGGAGCGGAATCTAGGTCAGTTGGTATCGTGTCCGCCTTTGAAGTGGTCAATTATTGGATTGATCATTCTCAGTGGACCCAGCTGCAGTTTGGGCTATTTTCCGTTCTAACCAGTGGTCCACAACTGATTCATCAACAGCTGTGGTATGTGCTGTCCTGTCTATGGGAAAGTGCATACAAAAGATTGGAAAGAGTAACCTATGTGGCGGCAGCAGGTTTCCTCTAAAAGAAATGTGTCAAAATTACCATGTAAATGACTTACAATAGCCGGTGATATAGTGGCGTTGTTAAATAAAACAAAACTTTACTTTTTCTTATAACATAACTTTTGAGTCTTTAATTTTTTTTTATAAATATGGTCTACAACTGATATTTTTTTAAACTATGCATGAGCTCTCCTGCCCATTAAAAAATGTGTTGCTGTATTGTAAAATAACTATTTTTTGTAATCTTTTTAATTGATTTTCAGCATGTATGTTTGGTTAAGTATAACATTTATATTTTTATTTCAGTAGACGACTTTGGACAGGATCCTATTGACATGGAAGAATTTGATCCCTGTAATGAAGATGTTCAGAATGTGCGTACTTTTTTATGCACACAAGCTTGGTTCTCGTGAAATGTTTAAACATAGGTGATAAAACATACCAGTAGACATAGGAGATATTGCAGACATGCTGTACATTTTTATGGAGACATAATTACAAACATCTATTTGATCTGGTATGAATTGGCAAATGATTGGGAAAGTGGAAAGATTCAGTTTTTAAAAATGATCTGATTATATGTGATGTTCAATAGTGTCTGAAAAATTACTGAAATGTTTGTTTTAATTTTTTATTTAATATACACGTGTAATCAGGCCTCAAATTTAACACATCGTTAAACTGCTTATGGGGAGCGTGTGTGGTGAATCTCTAGATATAATACATTAAACTAATAATACATACAGATCGACATACACACAGGGATAGAAACTAATGCTCGCCCCAGGCTAGTTGAAATCACTGTGTAAAAGTACAATTTAAATGATGCTAGACCCATGGGCCAGTAATTCTGAGCAGATGTCATATACACTCATTTTACTGTTACTAAATCCAAATGACCACACATTATTTTAAATTTCACTTTTGTTAATTTTATTAAGGATATATATTATACACAATCAAAGATACACTAAGTAGGTAGCTTGCTAGAACCCATGAAGTTTTATATTATCTGTGTGCCTCAATAATGAGGTGGATGGGGCTAGTGATTTTTCATGGGGACTAGTACGTTTTCTAGTCTCCTAGATCAATGGAAATATTTCTTAGTGTCTTTTTAAAAAAAATATTTATCCATTTAGAATATATCCATGATGAGGTAGTCTCTTTATGGAGTAAACTCGGCAAACAAGACTTTCTACGAAGGCACCCTTCTCATCAATATATATGATGTCAACAGCTACTAAAAATAGCACAACTAGTCGTAAACATAATGGTGTCTCGATTTGAGTATTGGATGTTAGTAGTGGACAATATTATTTGATAGAAAAGACACCCGAATTTATTAAAACTGTAGTTTTGCTTGTATTTTTCATTAATAAAAGATAATAAAATATAGAAAACAGACACTGCACCTTTAATGTCTACCCTTTACACAGATATCACACACATACACCAACAGACAATGGAACTTTAACAGATGTAATTATTTTTACCACATCTGTGTTTCTCAAATAGAAAAATATACACCTGACCACTGGCTAAAGAATTTGTCATTGCTGATGTGTATTTTATCTCATTAATCAAAACTTGGTTACTTATGTAGAGGCCATAAAAAAACTGGAGAAGAAAAACTGGTTATTAATGATAACAAAAAGTAAAAATAAAATGGCAGACAGATTTAAAGGTCAAGATGACACTGATGTACATTGTAATATCAACAGTGATGCAATGTGACCTAAGTGCACTTGTATGCACTCAAGACAAGAATGTTAACCTCTGAGTAGTGTACAACTGATTTAAAAGTAAGACATTCTTTACAGTTTATAGCCATCTGCTATAACAGCCTGGCTCTGAACGTAGACGCTAAACAACTTGATCTGACCTGACAGTTTATAAAAGAAAGAAAATTAATTCTAAGCATGTCTAGAATAAATATAATGTACAAAATAAAGAGACCTGTTGTTACAAACAATTTGTTTGAATAGACAACTTGTCCAACTAACCCCACCCAAAATAAAGAAAACAATATATTTTAAGATAACCAAGGTCTGTATACAAAATTAAATTATAATTAAAATGTTGATTTAAATTCTGAAAATAATCAAAAGTTTGTAGTAAAATTGAGAGGGGAGGCATATCTGAAAACGTGTACTGTCTGTAAAAAGAGAAAACATGCTTGGCTTTATTTATTGTATCATACTTAACAATGGATTTGGAAAACAAACTTGATTGCATCTATACAGTAATTTTTGTAATGTTATCAACATAAATGGTGAAAAATTCTTTGTAAATAATGAATTTGACTAAAGTTATTTTAATAATCTTTTTTTATTTTTCAGAATAATGATGAATTATTGGTCAGGAAGTCCGAAAGAAGGAGAGTTCAACTTCTGCCTCCCAAACCAGTAAGATAATTTTCTCTTATATAAAAGATATGTTTGTTTTATTTAACGACGCCACTGGAGCACATTGATTTTTATCTTATCAGTGGCGGACATCATACATATGGTCATTTCAACACATTTATATTAGAGGAAAAACGCTACTGCCACATAGGCTACTCTTATCGATAAGCAGCAAAGGATCTTTTATATGCACTTTCCCACAGACAGGACAGCATTTGATGAACCAGTTGTGGACAACTGGTTTGAACGCAAAATAGCCCAAACTGCAGGTGGGTCCACTGAGAAGGATCCATCCGACGACCGACCACTTAAATGGTGGGCACGCTATGGATTGAGCTACATTACACTCCCTCTTGTATAAGGAATATATTTTTCAGTATTGCATCACCTCACAAATCCTCTATGCAGGTTTCAGAGAATGATATGTATTTCTAAATCTAATGTTATACTCAAAATGTTACATCCAACAGCCGATGATAAAATAAACTTATTTTAATGCATGCAATCCAAATGTGATGCTATAACCTTTAACCCATGTGATGCAAGAAAAAATGAAACATTTCATCACATTTTCCCTGACGGCTTGTTTTGGTATAATTGGTTTGTTATCTGTGTTTTGGTTTGTGTCTGATTGCCAATGAATAAAAAGAAGTCAATGTCTCTAGTGGCGTCGTTAAATAAAATAAAATACTTTAGAATATTATGCATTTCAAAATCTAATATTATGCATTTCAAAATCTAATATTATACTCAAAATATTACATACAATAGTTGATGATAAAATAAAAAGTCAATATGCTCTAGTGGTGTTGTTAAATAAAACAATAAAACTATATTCCCTGTTGTGTCATGACAAAAGTTATTTTAAATGAGAAAGTAGTTAGTCAGACAGTAATAAAAGCTACAATGTTCATTAAATTACACTTCACTCTGTTTAAACAAGATATTAAATTGTTTCTTCTCACATACACACTAAACCTGCACATTTTGTCACTTGTGTTTGTCAGACTGTTGATCCATGGAAGGAGAACGATCCACACGAAGCTCCAGAACGCGGACTGAAACCATATAGGAAAGGTATTTAAATATTAGATTTATTTTCACTCACTTACAATAGTCCGGCAGATAGGTGAAAGTATTGTGCGTTTGGTGAAACAAGCATGAAATTTGGTCCGCAGTTAGAGTATGT
>JAUTWP010025666.1:0-13555 GCA_033042655.1 Cyathermia naticoides
TTAAAAACTCCATGCCTCGACTGAGAGATTCGATCTCAGTACCTACCAGTCTTAAGTCCGATAGCTTACCACTCGGCAACGGAGACCGGTAAGACGTGAGCTATAATTAATATACACTGAAAAAGAGGTTATACAATAGTAAGACGTGAACTATAATTAATATACACTGAACAAGACGTTATACAACAGCCACTATGAATTACATAATTATAGCCATGTTTTCACTGTTGGTCGTTATTAAAACAATGTAAAAGTAAAGTTGGTTTTATTTAACGACGCCACTAGAGCATGTTGATTTTTATATTATTACCAGTTATTGGATGTTATTCATATGGTAATTTTGACACATTTCTTTTAGAAAAAATCCGCTGCTCTTTTCGATAAGTAGCAAGGGATATTTTATATGTACTTTCCCACATACAGAACAGAACATACCCGGCCTTTGATGAACCAGTTGTGGACCACTGGTTGGAACGGAAAATAGTCCAAACTGGAGCTGGGTCCATTCAAAAGGGTCGATCCGATGACTGACCGCTTTAAATTTAAAACAATGTGTTCGGGTGCCATTAAATTATTATTATTTTCATTTATTTATCAATGACAAAACGACATGTAGATTAATGGAAACATATCTAGATACATTTTTAATTTAACAATATTAAAATAAACTATTTATTTACAATCAAATTTTATCTAAGTGTAGCTGAATGTTTTCTCTTAATAGCAATGAAATCGTTGGACGTGAACGAGGTTTTGAAAATCGTATCTAAGTACGGCTTCCAGCCCGAGGCGACCGAAGACCTACGGGAGGCGCTGAGGATATTTGACAAGGATGGGAATGGCTACATCAACGTGGGGGAGTTCAGACACGTGCTGGTCAGTCTAGGGGAGAAACTCGCCGATGAGGAGGTGGACGAGTTGATGAGGGAGCTCAACATGACAGGAGATGGACAGTTCAGCTATGATGGTAAGAAATGTTGAGATATTTCAATCAGTATCAAACCTTTATGAAATCATACAACGTATATAGCCAAAGTTTAGTTTCTTTAAAACAGTCAAGACTGCTGTGCCATCCGTATCCTCTGACACCTCGGTAAAATGGTAAGACATGTTGAGATATTTGAATCATTATCAAACCTTTATGCAATCATACAACGTATATAGCCAAAGTTTAGTTCCTTTAAAACAGTCAAGATGTCTGTGCCATCGGTATCCTCTGACTCCTCAGTAAAAAACCCATTATGTGGACAAGCATTCAGCTATCATGATGGAATATTTTTGTTGGTATAAAAATTCTATACAATTCTTGGACAATTATTTAGCTATGATTGCATGAAATGATGGAATATTTAGGTAATTATCAAAACTTTATGTACAATGTTATCACTTCGTGACTAACCTTCTGGTCACAAATTATAAAAAAAAACAGTGGCCTCATGATTTTGATCTGGGCACTGCCCTGTGAAAGCATATCTTTATATTATCTATCAGTGTTTGAACAAATATTTTTATTTTCAGATTTAATAAATGTAATAAAGTCGTTGAACTGAAGACAACAGCTGGACATTGTGAGTTCGTGTTACATCATCATTTCAGTTTGCATCATCCTCTCCCACAACGGACAGTTCATAGAGGTGGGAAACAGGTCAAACATAATATGTACAGCGGAAAGCGTGCACACGACAATGTTGTAGGACATAGTTCATAATTATATTAACCAGATTATTGTGTGCTGGATGCACAGGAAGCTAGTATCAACTTCTTTCATATGTTATGTGTTCATGGAACGCTTTAGGAGACAGGACCCGTGCTTATAAAACGTCCAGACTCAAGGCTAAAACTGTTGAGTTCACTACAACGCTAAACAAACAGTGTATGTAACAACAATCCATTGAAGATATTCGAACCATAGTTCTATTTGAGTCCAGTGCTCCACCAGTTGAGCTAACAGGGAATTTCCCACTAGCTGTGACCAATAGCACTTAATTTTACTACCACTACTACAGTCTATAAGATTTATATACATAGGTCCTGTCCATCATTTACATTGTAATAGCATCATTTTCTTACCCTTACCCCTTCCCGTCCTGGGTGGGGCATCCAGAAGACCGGATACCGTTCCCAGGAGGGGCGTGCTTGAATACTAGTGTGATGTAAGCACGTTAAAACTATTTCCAGTCCTGTCCATCAATTACATTTGAAGACCTCTACATTCCAAAACATTTTTTCTAAATTAGTAAATCCCATATTAAAATCGCACGTGAGATGATCATGTTGGTGATAGATGAATGACAGGAATGGACCGTTGCAGGTCAAAAGTATCAACTTGTGCTTAGAACTGTCAGTGATACTGGAATGAATGTTTCTATAGAAGTCGTGGATGTAAAAAATGCACGTTTTTGTTTCCACGACGATTCGGGCTGTGTTCGTTTAATCGTGTTCAATTTTTATAAAAACTGTTAATCCACTGCCGTACAGCCACGTTGTTATATTTCTTTTCTTATTGTATTTAACTCTAAATATTTGTCTATAAATTATATTGCAGATGGTACAAGTCTTTGTTTTATTTTATTTGTTATCATAGTTTTAACAAAACAATGATTTTGATGTTAAATCTAATTAACTAGATCCATAGCTACTTTAAATGTCTCAAATTAATTTTTTGCCCCATAAATCACCAGTAAAAAATATTTTTTCGACTTTTTCTTCAAAATTTTAATTTTGTTTCTATGTAATGAAAGGGCAACCACCATCATTAGCAGACTACGAGTTGTCTCCCTTATATCGTCTGCTGATTATTGGTTCTAATAGTAATAGAAAAATGTGCAGATCTACCTTGGTAGACATTAATTAAATAATTTACTTAACTGATGAATTCATCGTTGAAACTATTCAGTTATAATTCATATTAAGATAGTATTATTTGTTTAATGACGCCACAATACTTTGTTTAATCAGTAGAACTTTATTAGGTGTCTATTTTCCGTTCCAACCAGTGCTCCATCGACAACTGGTTCATCAAAGGCCGTGGTATGTGCTGTCATGTCTATGGGAAAGTGAATATATAATATCTCGCTGCTTATTGAAAAGAGTAGCCTATGTGGCAGCAGCGGTTTCATCAAAATGATCATACGATTGATGCTCAATAGCCGATGATAAGATAAAAAACACATTGATTGTTTATTAAGAAGCGGGATGTAGCTCAGTCGGTAGCGTGCCTGCCTTTCAAGCGATCGGTCGTGGTATCGATCCTCAGTGAACCCATCTGCAGTTTGGGCTATTTTCCGTTCCAACCAGTGCTCCACAACTGGTTCAACAAAGGCCGTGGCATGTGCTGTCCTGTCTTTTGGAAGGTGCATATAAAAGACCCCTTGCTGCTTATTGAAAAGAGCAGCCTATGTGACGACAGCGAGTTTCCTCTAAAAATGTGTCAAAATTACCATATCAATGACATCCAATAGCCACTGATAAGAAAAAAATCAATGTGCACTAGTGGCATCGTTAAACAAAACAAACTTTACTTTAAACTATTAGACAGTTATATTCTTATAACGATCACAATAGTATGGGAGCATAGTTTGATTGCCAATGGATAGGGAAAATTGGAATGGTTTGACCAATGCATGTCTGATTTTGCCTACATATCCGTTGGACTATGCAGTGTGCAGAGATACAATTAAAATCATTAATGTTTTTACATGGAGGTCAATGGGCAATGGATAAAGAAAGTTGGAATTATTTTGCCAACACGTCCTGACTTTCCCTATAGGCCTACTGGTAAATCCTTTGGACTGCAGCTAAAATCATATTACATTATTTTGCATAATTTGAGTTTGAAAATGTATAAGGAAAGTTTGAATGGTTTTACCAGTGCATGTCCAGATTTTTCCTATATATCTCTTGGACTTTGCTATGTGCAGAGATAAAATGTTCAGTTATTTTGTTCAGATTTCAACTTTGATGGTCTGTTATATAATAAGTCACAAACAAATTTTCTGATTGTTTTAATGAAAACCAAGCTGTTATTTTGTGTCTATGACATTTGCACTTGATTATATATTGTTATGTTTTAGATGTTTAGTTCTCACATTGTTAAAAGCATGAAGAAATGTAGTCACGTTTAGTTTGCATGTGTTGGATTTAGAGGTCATTTCAATATTATATTTTAATTTGGTGACAAGTAACATCATCCTTTTGGTTATTGATATTCTTTAGCTACAGTATTTAATTTGTATGTATCCCATAATTTTTTTTTTATTTTTCATTTTTATTTTTAATCCAATAATTTTAGTAGGAGTAAATATTTTTTACCCTTTAAACCATTGTGAAGAAAAAACTGCTACTTTTCATGTTGATTTAGAGATTTAATAACTACAAATCGTAGACTTCTGCGATATCACATCACGTTATGTAGAAATTTGGGTGGGATCTGGCTTAAATGGTAGAGTGATAAACTGAAGGCATTGAATCAAAGGATTGAACCTCATCAGTCAAACCATTCTCTGATTTTCCATTCCAACCAGTGGTCCACAACTGGTTCATCAGGCTGTGGTATGTTCTGTCCTGTATGGGAAAGTACATATAAAAGATCCCTTGCTGCTTATCAGAAAAAGTAGCCTATGTGGCAGAAACAGGTGTCAAAATTACCATATATATATATACCTATTAGCCTATGATAAGATAAAAATCAGTATGCTCTAGTAGCGTTGTTAAATAAAAAAAAAAATTAATCTTTTTTTTTTACTAGTGTCATTAATTAAATAAAAGAAAGTTTATATATAATTCATAAAAGCGCTATGATTGTAATGTTTATATCAATGTGTAGCTATTGATGTTGACATGACCTCTGACCTCTCTCTTCCTGTGTTGTTGTTGTATTCTTTGTAGTTGTGTTTTCTTGTGTTTACGTCAGAAACAAGATTTGTTTACTGAGGACCTCTATGCACGTGGGTCTCTGCGCTATGGCAAGGAGGATGCGCCAGTCTATCGGGATTCAGTTTTTACCTCTGACGAGTTTAAACCTCAGGAGTCTCCTAAGCCTGGTGGGGTTATTTATCAGGGAGACATCTCTGGCACAAGCAGTCTGAATGAAAGTTTTAAGCATGTGCCAGACGACTCGGTCGGGCAGGGAAATCAGGTACTAGGGAGAAATCATTTGTTAGGGAGCATTTGTTATAACATAAGACGACATATACATGAAGACTGTAGGCTATATATTTAAACACATTTAATATTATGCGTTGCATGCAAAATATCCATTGGTTAGAGTATTTGTTATAACATCAGGTGGCATATATATGAAGACTGTATATATTTAAACACATTTAACTCTCTCTACGTTACATGCAAAATATTTACTGTTTAGAGTATAAATGTGGTTAAATGTTTTATACACAGTTAAATGTGTTATACGCTCTTTATACATTTGACCCCAGATGTATTATGTTCCTTCTATGTACACATGTAGTGAAATCAGGTACTAGGGAGAAATCATTTGTTAGGGAGTTTGTTATAACATCAGGTGGCATAAACATAAGTATATATTTGAACACATTTAACACTATACGTTACATGCATCATATCCACTGGTTAGAATATAAATGTGGTTAAATGTGTTTTAAATGATTTCGTGATTTTCATGATATAATGTTATTGTTTGTCCAACTGATTGAAACTGATTGATATTGTCTCACTCAGTCACAAGGAAGGAATCAATGTTATTGACTTTATAGCATGCTCAAGAAAAATAGAAGATTTACAAATTTGTTTTATCTGTCTAGGGACTGGTCATTACGGTTACATCATTTCAATAATTCTTTTTAAGAATTTTCCACAAGACTAAACCTTACATCATTTCAATAACACTGTAAGAATTTTCCACATGATTAAACTTTTCATCATTTCAATAACACTTTGTAAGACTTTGCCACAAAACTGTGTAAACTTTACGTTTGTTGTTTTCATCTTCTGTAGATGAGAAAAATGTAAAGATTCTATGCATTTGTGTTCAAATGAATAAAAAAAAGTACACCTTTGAACATCATACTATGAACACCCATGATAAGATTTCTTTTACGGTACTAGTTACATAAATCATCAACAACAGGTTAACAAAATTCTGCTAAAATGAAACAATGTTATTTTTTTGTTTTGATTTTTTTTCAAAGGATGAACAATACCTTTTAAAAAAATATTACAATAAATTATCATTTAGCAAGTTGGGTCATAGGAATGGGGTTTTTTCTCAATATTTTATGAACAACACCTTTTAAAAAATTACAATAACTTCAGGTCATAGGAATGTATTTTTTCAACATTCTAACTATATGAAAATGTAATTTATTTTACACAGGATTATATGGAAGCACAGATAGTTGGGCAATCATTCCACCAGCAATACTCAGCACCCCGGCCTGATAACCGCTATCTGGCAAGCGGACCAACAGCATCGGACAATGCACGATTCAGCTCCTACAGCGGGTCATCTTTCAGCACTAGCTTTGATCCCGATAACGTCCCAGTTGACAGAGCACCAGTCTACTCTGGGTGAGTTGCTAAGCAACACAATTATTAATAATCATTACATTATATTTTTGTTTTGAAATTGTTTAGGATTTTTGTATAAGAAGAAATAAAAATAATGATAGTTGACAGAGCACCAGTCTACTCTATGTGAGTTGCTAAGCAACACAGTTATTTGTAATCATTTTAAAATTATAATAGTCTTACGTATAAAATACAAATAATGATAAGCTCTGATTTGAAAAGAAAATACATAATAGTCTTTCTTTTTTCTTTTTTTCTGTGAGGGTAGCACACAGACTGTTATATTCTGTCCTTTCTGTGGGAAATGACATAAAATATTCTTGCTAGTAATTAAAAGAGTAGCCTATGTGGTGAAACTTGATAGCCACTGATTAAAACTAAATGTTGCTGTTTGTTCCACAAAGTAGTAGAAAAAGATTCATGAACATAACTGTTGCTTTCTACAACTTATAACAGAGTTATGTCCCCTTAACCAAACAACCAAAACATTGTAAATATAATAATAAAATATAATGTGATAATGTATTAAACAATGATTTGTTTTTATTTATTATAACAAATAGATTTTAGCTTCTTTTTAATAACCAACCTTCGTTAATCTCTTTCCTCATAGCAAGCTGAAATGGAAAAGGTAACTCCCATGATAATTGTTGTGGTGTGAAGTGTGTTTATATATTCCAAGTGAATCTTATATATCGTGTTTGCACAGTTGTACACAGTGAAACAACATAGGCTAGAGCATAGTAAATATGTGTGTGTCTAGTTCAAACAGATCAGCCTCCATGCTTAAAAACATTAGTTCGAACTAGTGTAGGCTCTAAAACCATCTTACGAGTTCAGAGTCAACTCACTAGAATCTTGACCATAAATCTATGACATCATCATACAATAATATAGATGAAGTCATACTTTATAGTCTGAGCAAATTTACAAGTTCAGAGTCAAGAATCAAACTAGAATCTTGACCATAAAGCTATGACATCATCATGCAAGGAGCAGGATGTAGCTCAGTCGATAGCGTGGCCGCCTTTGAAGCGGTCGGTCATCGGATCGATCCTTGTCAGTGGACCCTGCTGCAGTTTGGGCTATTTTCCGTTCCAACAAGTGCTCCACAACTGGTTCATCAACGGCCGTGGTATGTCTATGGAAAAGTGCATATAAAAGATCCCGTGCTGCTTATCGAAAAAGAGTAGCCTATGTGGCGGCAGCTGGTTTCCTTCTAAAAAGTGTGTCAAAATGACAGTACGAATGACGTCCAACAACCGATGATAAGATAAAAATCAATGTGTTCCAGTGGCGTCGTTAAACAAAACAAACTTTACTTACCATCATGCAATCACATGGATGAGGTCATATTTCATGACATTTGAGTGGACTGGAATTTGTTTAACGTGCCTACCTCACTAAATAAGTGTTCAAGCATGCCCCTCCTGGGGACGATGTCTGACAGTGCTGGACACCCTACCCAGAGTCTTTAAGTCTGGACTTTTATAAAGCATGGGTCCTGGATAAAAGTCAAAATTTTACTTTAAAAAAGTCTGGAATTAAGACCCTGCCCTATGTTAGTTTATAGCATATCACATATAGTGACATCATATACATAGATTGAATGTTTTGATGGTGTTTTTTTTGTATACATGTACGTGTTATTGTTTTTTGGCATACAATGTATACGTATTATTGTTTTTTGGTATATGTATTATTGTTTTTTGGTTGATGTTTGACACGGTTGTGTTCTTGTTTGTTGTGATTCACCTCTGTGACATTGTTTTGTGGTTGGAAACATGTTTTTTACTCATATGAAAAGTAATGTTCATCAGCAAGATTTTATTTAAATATGTTGTAAACATTACGTTTGATCTGTCTTTACATCCAGAGGAGGGTTGTAAGTGAAATGTTTCTGTTTCCCATTGGTCAGTAACATGTACAATAAATCCCCTCTAAACCGGACACCCACAGGACCAAGTAAAATATTCTGTTTTGAGATATCTGGTTTTCACAGGTTAGATTTACACTAAATTGACACATTGGGACTAAATTGTTTGTTCAGTTTTGAAAAGATTTTATACATAAGTCAAACCTGCTCACAACACACTGACAGAAACACACACACATACAAACACATGGACATACAGAGACGATCACAAACAACATACACAAACACACACACATATATGATACACACACCAAACCCGTAGCCAGGATTTTTGAAGGGGTGTTCGTTTTGGTATTAGAAGGGCACTTGTGAGCAACACTTAGCTGGAGGGCTGCATAGGGCCCTGGTGGTGTCCTAGGGCCCCAGTGGCAAATCCCCTGGTGTGGGTTAAGGGGGTGAACCCCAACATTTTTGACACCTGGAACTGGACTGGAAATATTTTGTACGTGCTTACATCACAAAAGTGTTCAAGCATGCCCCTCCTGGGCATGGCATCTTTCATAGGCAAGTAAATATATAAAAAACAGGCAATTACCGTAGTTGATATTTTTTAATTACAATAAAAGCTGAGGGGGAGAGGAGAGGGTGGCTCTAGCTTAGTTTGAAAAGGCACTTCAGAAAAAGGGGGGTTCATTCGCACCCTACAAGTACAAACTCCCCTGGCTACTGGCTTGCACACACAAACAATGAAATATGTTATCAATCAAACTATTAAATTGTTTGAGTGCCAAAGTTGCTGTCTAGAAATAGATTTGTAAAACATTCATTTTATCTTGTTGTTTTATTCGTGTTTACACAAAAAACAGATGTCGTGGGATAGAGTTTGTGATGTGACCTTTAATGGAATAGATACAAGATTCCTCTATGCTGATGGTAGTTAGATTAGGGTGTTGCTCTTAGATATATAGTACAGTCTGAAAACCTTCACTCAAACATTTATATCCATTCATTTGAAATCTGATACTAGCTTATAATCAGTATAAACCAACACAATTTCAAAATCCCATCCAGCTACTTAAACTCTATCTATACCAGCACTCTGTCAAAACATCATTTGCCTAATCCAGATTTCTGTCTAAACCAGCATTCAGGCTGTAGTATGTCTTTGGAAAAATGCATATGAAAGATCCATTGTTGCTTATCGGAAAGAGTAGCCTATGTGACAGGTTTCAAAATTACCATTATGTTTTATGTCCAATGGCGGATGATGAGATAAAAATCAATGTTCTCTAGTGGTGTCGTTAAATAAAACAAACTTTACTTTTAATAGCAAGAATGAATAATTATGTTACTATTGACTATGCAGTAAGAATGATGTGTATTTTATTGGATGGATGAGCAGGATGTAGCTCAGTCGATAGTGTGCCCACGGTCATCAGATTGATCCATCTCAGTGGACCCAACTGCAGTTTGGGCTATTTTCCGTTCCAACCAGTGGTCCACAACTGGTTTATCAAAGGCTGTGGTATGCGGGTTTCCTTCTAAAAAGTGTGTCAAAATGACCATATGAATGACGTCCAATAACCGATAAGATAAAATCAATGTGTTCCAGTGGCGTCATTAAAACAAACTTTACTTTACTTTCAGGAGGTAAAGGCAACCTGACAGAGAGCACGCTGGGAGTTATTCTGTGTCTGCTGCTCAGTCTGCCCGCTCTGTTTGGTGCTCTCTTCATACTGCTGTGGCAGACATACGTCCTGCGCATTGACGTCATCATCGCAGGCATCCAGCTCGCTTTCATTGGAATGGAAATCATTTTCAGCATCATTTCCTGCATCACCTTTGCCAGCCAGTAGTGATTTACTCATCATGTTACTTCATATCACTATCAGTAGTTATCATGTTTAAGATTACATCTTGTTGTGTTACGTAAGATCAGTAATTTTGTTTAATTTTAAGACTACCCAGTACACACATCATGTTACTTAAGATCACATTTAAGACTACTCATTGTGTTATTTAAGACCAGTAGTTATGTTTAAGACACAATATGTTACTTCAGATCAGTAGTTACTGTAAAAGGAAATATCTTCGCAGGAAATATACATGCGAAAATCGCGAAACCTAAATTACAAAGCAAACTTAATTCCCCACATAAATAGATCTATCCCTATGGTGTGGTAAGTTATTTAGCAATATTGTCCCCTTGGCAAAATGTGATATATTTTTTTGCGAATTACCTCGTTAGAGGTAGCAATTGCAAAATATTAGTGAGCGAAAATATATATATTTACGGTATTATATTTAACTTTTAATTTATGCCTGCCTTTGAAGTGGTCGGTCGTCGGATCGATCCTTCTTAGTGGACCCATATGCAGTTTGGGCTATTTTCTATTACAACCACCTGTGGTCCACAACTGGTTCATCAAATGCCATGGTATGTGCTGTCCTGTCTGGGAAAATGCATATAAAAGACCCTTTGCTGCTTATTGAAAAGAGTAGCCTATGTGGCAGCAGTAGGTTTCCTCTGAAGAAATGTGTCAAAATGACTATATGAATGATGTCCGATAGCCGCTGATAAAATAAAAATCATTGTGCTCGTGGCATCGTTAAATAAAACACTTTACTTTTTTTAACTTTTAATTCTGTATTAAGATCAGATAACACATGATTTGCATATATAATAATAAGTATACATTCAAACTAGAACATTTCTAGCAAAAGTAACATCAATATGATTTTCATTAGATTCCTATGAATACTGTTAGGACACTGTTGAAATAAATATTGTTAATTTATTAGATCCTTGAACTTTATGGGGCCATGAAAAAGCACTACATGTAATAATAAATATTATGCATGTAGTGTATACAATGTGACACCAATGAATATGAAATAAAACCTATGATACTGGAGTTATTGACATTAGAAATAACACGAGAGCTATGTGGAACTAGGTTGTAATATATTTAAAACACAATTTCTTCCTTTCTATATTTTTGCTTGCCATTGTCACAAATAAAAATGATTTAATTTGGGATATAATTGAAATGGAAGCAATATTAATATCCTATAAGAACATCAGTTTCAGGCGTCAATTTAAAAAAAAAAATTACCACTGTCCAAAAGGAACAGTACATTTCAAAAAGCACTACTAGTATTCCATCCTAGAATGTACTATCTGTAAATTCCATTGTGACGGAATTACATAAGATACCGAATTTGCATTTTCATGTGCTAATTATAATTTGAATATACGGTAAAGCCCTAAAGAAAACTGTTCTATCCTTCTTCATAACTCAAATGTTCTAATATTTATTATCATCTGTCTCACTAAGAGTAAGGCTTTTGTCTAGAATTACATCTGGCAAGTGATTTTGAATCATATATCCTTATAATTTGTATTAATAATTTCGTCACAAAATGGAATTTAAAGTACTTTAATTACATCACATTAATTAAATTTCAATTAAGACATTAGGCCATACTTTTAAAAATATCAGACATGATAATATGTACATAATTGTTTTTATTTGATGAATGGGTGCCAGAAAATATGTATGCCTATACCACATACAAAGAGTTTTTCAAGATTTCACATGGAATTCACGTATCCCATTAACAGTACTGGTACTTGTGATTAAACTTGTTCACGCATACAGACCAAATTACTAAGTGGTTATGTTTAGCCAGAATACTGTTGTAGCCGGAAATGCGAATACTGAATAGTTACACATGAATTCTGCAGTTCCGTTTTATATTGCAACTATTCATGATGGAATACTAACAGATTTTGTTTTTACTGTTCCATTTGGGAAATTACTAATAGCGATATAGTGTATATTTTGACCCCTGAGTTTACCGTATTTGAAGGTTTCTATGACACTTGACTAATTACATATACAGTCAAACCTGTCTTAAGCAGCCACCAAAGGGAGTAACACAGTATGGCCTCTTAAGTCAGGTGGCTGCTTAATACAGGTTATGTTGTACTAAATTAGCTGATTTGGGAGAAAATAAAGGTGGCCTTTGAAAACAGGTGGCTGCTTAATACAGGAGGCCACTTGAGCAGCTTTGACTACTAATATACTTTGTATACCTACAGTTAAACCTGTCTTAAGAGGCCACCTATGTGAGTAACAAAAAGTGACTGAAGAGACAAGTGGTTGCATAATATAGGTGACCTTTGAAGACAGATGACCACTTTCAAGAGCAGTTTGACTGTACTTGTATTTATTTATAATTAATCACAAATGTATAGTAGCTAACTAGTCTGAAATAGCATTTAGTATAGGAGTAAATATGTTCTGTAATTTTTTTTATATATTGATACAAATATTTTTACATGTATATACATAGTGTAAATAGAAAGTTATCGAACACTAACAATGTTCCTAAACCGCAAGTGTCTTGCTAGCTTTATATTTTAATTGAATCTTAGTTTAATCATTGGATGTTTCATTTACAAGCAGGTGATCTCAGATTGTGATTTGATTAATGTGCACAGTCAGGGGCGTAGCCAAACCAAAATAATTTGTACGTAAATGTGGGAGCATTAAAAGTGTAACCAGTCTAAAGGGGTAGGGTGTATTCCCGCCTGGAATTTGTTTTAATGCTAGAAACAATTTCCGTCAGCTGGTTCATCTGTGGCAATTTACAGTTGTTTAAAGCAGCATTTTAACAATATATATTAATCACAGTATATAATTATACTGTAGTTTTAAAATTTCAAAACGATGTGTACGCAGCTACGTGCATGGCAGTATCTGACTACAGTTTAATTTAGATGTTTTAACCTGGCACAGATTTTCATCATATTTTATACAAATCTAGCAGCTGGTTGTAGACCATGTTCCACATTGATTCGCCTGGTTGTGTAGAATTTCAGACACTTCTATTCACTCTAAATCAGTTCACTGTGTTGTCTTCATTGTGCATGTGATACACCTCTGACCTGAGACTCATTATTTGTTTGCAGACCATTGACATTTAAAGAAAATGTAGAGCGGGGTGTAGCTCAGTCGATAGCGTGCCCGCATTTGAAGCGTTCGGTCGTCGGATCGATCCTTCTCAGTGAACCCAGCTGCAGTCTGGGCTATTTTCCGTTCCAACCAGTGGTCCACAACTGGTTCA
>JAUTWP010025776.1:0-13548 GCA_033042655.1 Cyathermia naticoides
GATTAGACAGACGCTGGTTTAGACAGAAATCCAGATTAGACAGACGCTGGTTTAGACAGAAATCCAGATTAGACAGACGCTGGTTTAGACAGAAATCCAGATTAGACAGACGCTGGTTTAGACAGAAATCCAGATTAGACAGATGCTGGTTTAGACAGAAATCCAGATTAGACAGACGCTGGTTTAGACAGAGTCCACTGCATTAATACAAACTGAAATGCATAAACTCACAACGAGTTGAATTCAATCTGTTTTATTACATAATGTATGTGTATATTTATATGTTCCTATAATGCCAACAATGATGTCACAGAAAGTAATAAAGTTCTGTTCTGTCGAGTTCAGTGCATATTAATGACATCAGTGAAATAGTGAAATTGATCGATGACAGGAAAGTTAAAGTGGCAGTGTCTGGTTTAAAAAAAAAAAAAATAACATTTAGAACATATCTTATACATTTGTTTGATGTGCACCATGCTCCATTCTTCTGACGAAACTATTTGCTGTATCATAATTAGATCACGCGAAATACACTATAAATCGGCAAGCAGTCAACCATGGCTAAGTCGTAGTGCTATTCACGTGACCTAAATATGTTATAGCAGATCGTTGCATCAGAAGAATGGAGTGTGGTGCATATCAAACATACTAGATACATTCTAAATGGTTAAATATTTTTACAAAAACATACACCGTCACTTTAAATTCAGGTTATTAAATACTGAAGAAAAAATAAATGCGATGAGAGGAGACGAAACCCAACTTGACAAACTACTCAATGTCATAGCATTCAGTGACGCCACTCAGTGTAGTGTTCAATGACATCACTTAATTTGATATTTAATGACGTCACTGTAACATTCAATGACATCACTTAATGTGATATTCAATGACGTCACTTAATTTGATATTTAATGACATCACTGTGTAATGTTTAATGATGTCACTAAATGTGATATTCAATCACGTCACTTAATGTAATGTTCAATAAGTCACACTCAATGTGATATTCTGTGACATCACAATATCGTATTCAATGTCACACTCAGTGACGTTACTCCATGACAATCCATGATGTCACACTCAATGACGTCACACTCAATGTGAACTGTTCACTTTTTCTGTAGACTTGCACACCAGCATTCCCATTACTCGTTTCCATGACAACGTGCAAGCCAGTTTATACAAGTCTAGACGATAATCCAGTTTCTGGGGTGTTTAAGGATATCAATCAACATCTCTTCCTTGGACCCAAGATCCGGAGTGTGACAGTATTCCCACCTCTGTAAGAAAAACATGTGTGTTTATATTAGCAGCTGTTATTCATATGGTCATTTTGACACATTTCTTTTTAGAGAAATCACGCGGCTTCCACATAGTCTACTCTTTTCGATAAACAGCAAGGGATCTTTTATATGCACTTTCCCATAGACAGGACAGCACATTCCACAGCCTTTGTTGTGGAGCACTGGTTGGAACTGAAAAAGGCCCAAACTACAGATGGGTCCACTAAGAAGGATCGATCCGACGACCGACCGACCACTTAAAGACAGAATACTCACCGCTACAAGGGGTAAAGACATCAGAATGCTCTCTATGCGGGCTCCCGGTGTGTACAGACCAAATTTGGTTCCTCGATCGTAGATCAGATTAAACTCAGCATAGCGTCCTCTCCTCAACAACTGCCACGTCCTGTGAAATATAAACAAATACTGTAGATCACGAAATTAATGTGGTTATAATATAAATGCGAAAAATGCGAGTCCATGTTGTTCGCATTAATAATATGACACATTTATTTCTATGTTAATGAAAGTGCAAGTGTCTTTTTTTAAATATTTAACCATTTAGACTATATCTTGTACCATTTAGTGTAAAGTAAAGTTTTTGTTTAACAACACCACTGGAACACATTGATTTTTATCTTATCATCGGTTATTTGACGTCATACATATGGTCATTTTGACACACATTTTAGAAGGAAACTTTACTTTACTTTCTGAAAAGCAGACATTTAACTTGGTCCCACGTGTGTTACTGTACTAACCTTTACTTCATGCTGTACATTTGCTTCATGTGTTTAGCTATGATGGCAACCTAACACGGGACAACCACCTCAGCAAAATTCTGAAAGATGAAAACATCTACAAACCTCACTAATCATTGCACTCACCTTTGTTTATTGCTATAATGTTGTTGTTTGTGTTTCGCTACAATCGGAACATAGCAGGGCACGACAGCTTCGGCACAACTCTGAAAAACCAACATCATTAAAGGGATTAGAACCGTATTTACAGGTATTAACTGATGCATCAAAACACATACAAAAATATTTGTTGGCTACATCCGTTATTCACTTACCAATCTGGAAATTAGCGTGGTCAAACTCTATCACGTAAGTATGATAATCGAGAAACAAAAAACAAAAAAACACACCGGCTTTAGCCAAATATTGCAAAAGAATCCAAAAGTAAACTTTGTTTGGCAGACGTTACCTTTTTTTTTATTAAGATTTTTTTTGTTTTATTTGTACTTTGAATTTATGTAATTTGCAGAAAGTTCATGTTTATATATACTTTCCATAATTATAATCCTTGAAAGGAATTAAAACAACTGAAATAATACGGTTCTAGTCCTTTTAATTGCCCTTTTAAATAAATTTTAAAATGTAAGGTTAGGGAGCCTTGAATCATTGCCTTACAATGGTGTAGTTAAGTGGCAGTGTCTGTTTTAAAAAACATTTAGAATATATCTTGTATGTTTATTTGATGCACATCACGCTCCATTCGTGTAACACACCAATTTCCTGTATCTAAATTAGATCACGAGAAAAACACCATAAATTCTCGAGGCGGGTCGCCACCTGGCTGCCATCGCTATGTCGTAGCGCTATTCGTGTGACCTAAATGTATCGTTCCATCAGAAAAATGGAGTGTGGTGTGCATCTAACAAACGTAGTAGAAGATATATTCTAAATGGTTAAATATTATTAAAAAAACAGACACTGCCACTTTAAATAAATTTAACAATGACAATGTCAAGGTTGGGGAACTTTGAATCATTGCCTCACAATGGTGTAGTTAAATAATGCTAATTTGTCAGACAAAGGTCATGTAAAAATGTATTATTAGACATGAGACACAAACTGTGTATGAATTTAAAGTGGCATTGTCTTGTTTTTTTTAATATTTAACCATTTAGAATAATTATATCTTGTACGTTTGTTTGATGAGCACCATGCTCCATTCTTCTGACACAATGATCTGCTGTACCATATTTAGATCATTTGAAGAGCACTACAGCTGGTGGGTTGCCTCGCCGATTTATAGTGTATTTCACGTGATCTAGTTACAATACAGCAAATCATTGCGTCAAAAGAATGGAGTGTGGTGCGCATCAAACTAACATACAAGATATATTCTAAATGATTAAATATTAAAAAAACAGACACTGCCCCTTTAATGAAATGAAAAGCTAAACTCACCGTGACAAACTGGAAGACATTTTCTTGGTCTGGCTCATCAACATCATCAAAAAATATTCCTCCAATTCCCCGGCATTCTCCTGTAATACGATATCATACAATAAAATATAACTACAATAGAATAAGTTTAATTCTCTTTATTAAATCAGGGGACAATATTTCAAAATGTCAGGTAACTCGAAGTCGGCTCACATTGTGTTTATCTAGGTAACCTATTGTTCTATTACGTGAATGATGTTTGCATAACCAATGGGTTACTTAATTGGCTATCTGGAAATTACATTGATCTTAAATTTTAAAAATAGAAATTTTGGCTAAACCTTTTATAACATAAAGTTGAAAACCAAATACAAAAACAATGTTTCAATAAACAGTTTCAAACGTTTTTTTTAACACTTCCAGCCTGTGACAATAAAGTTTGCAAGTTTTAACAAAACAATACATGTAACCTAATGGCTGTTTGCGTGAATTTAATTTTGCGTAACCTACACGTGAACCAAATGATGGTTCGCGTGAAATATTGTGCCCTGTTAAATAAATAATTACCTACCTTTGAATAATGAGAAGTCATTTGCATAATTAAATATACTAATTTGCCTACTACATAAAATTTGCGTAGTTATATCTGAGAACGGGAGCTGGATGTAGCTCAGTCGGAAGGGTGCCGCCTTTGAAGCGGTCGGTCGTCGGATTGATATAAATATACACACCTCTGTGAGCGATGTAGAAATACTCGTCACACCATTTCTTGTACTTGGGGTAGAGTGTCTTGTCCCCGCCCTTTTCACATGCCATCTTTAGTGTGCGATGAAACCAAATGCAGTCCTATAAAACATTACATTATTTCAGTCAGGAATATATATTTTTTACCTTTCTTCTTGATACTGGGTTCCAACCAGTGATCCACAACTGGTTCATCAAAGGCTGTGATATGTACTGTTATCTCTATGGAAAAGTGCATATAAAAGATCCCTTGCTGCTTATCAAAAAAGAGTAGCCTGTGGCGGCAGCAAGTTTCCTTTTAAATATCAATGTGTTCCAGTGGCGTCGTTAAACTAAACAAACTTTACTTTTTTTACATATCATCGGTTATTGGACGTAATTCATATGGTCATTTTTGACACATTTTTAGAGGAAACACGCTGCTGCCACATAAGCTACTCTTTTCAATAAGCAGCAAGGGATCTTATATATGCACTTTTCAGGACAGCACATACTACGGCCTTTGTTGAACCAGTTGTGTATCACTGGTTGGAATGGAAAATGGCCCAAACTGAAGATGGGTCCACTGAGAAGGATCGATCCAACGACCGACAGCTTCAAAGTCGGCCACTTTGTTATAATGTTAAAACATTGTTTAAGTTTTCCTGTATGTCTGTGTCAGTGACATATTTCAATAATCAAATTATCATTTAGTATGCAATATCTCTCACCAGTCACATAACATTTTTTTTTTTAAAAGAGTTTAAAGTAAAGTTTGTTTTGTTTAACGACGCCACTGGAAATTTTAAAAGAGAGTAAACCCCGAAACAAAATTATGCAGGAATGTCTGTTGCTGGACAAGTAGATTTGTGAATATACTGGTCGCATAAATATTTCTAAAACTCACCTCATCAACGAGGTAGTATGGCGTGAGATCTGTTCCCCCACCAAACCACCATTTCTTAGATCCGTCGGGCAGCGTCACCTCAAAGTACCGGTAGTTGAAGTGCATCGTTGGGATGTGAGGGTTTTTCTAAAACAATCAAAAAACTTTATTAACATCAATCAATGTGAAAACAGTCATCTATCAAATGTATGAGCTAGTTACTGAAAGCTAGTTGTAGCAAACAGTCTACAGGGATGGAACTAGCTCAAGAAACCCTTTATCCAAACCTTTAGCAAAATACGATTTGGATTAGTCAAATTCTACTATTCTTAGCCAAAAAAAGGTTGTTAAAAATACTTGAGAAAAAAATCAGCAGTAAATTTGATTTCTTATTAATAACAAGTTATTTATTTAATTAGTGTATTTATTTTTCTGTGATCGCGGACCAAAATCGTGGCGTCAGTACTAGAAGGTGCTCTTATGTCACCACTTTGGAAGCGATGTCACGTGATCAACAAGTTTAGTTATTCTTTGCATAAATGTTCAAACCCTGAAATAAAATATTTTTTCTTCACTTAAAACAAACACTAATTATATTAATTCAAACGGGTGCATTGTTTGGGGATGTCTTTTGTTAGTTTTTCAGCACCTGAGTTTTACAAATGCGTCTTTAGTCCGGAAGTTATGGTTTCTAAGGCTTTTATTTTATCTCTTCTGTAAAAGAGTTACATTCAACAGAAATCTTAATTTTATGTCTAACTAAGTTACACTTAAGTTTACGACAAGCTTCTGGCACGTAAACATAAATTTATGACAAACATAACTGCTGGTTTTATGCGTAGACATACACTTTTTTGTGAATAAGGCCCTTGAGCTTCACGTACATGAACCGGGTTTATGGTGCTAGGATTAAATATATACAGTTCGCCAAATGTTTCATCAGGTTACAAACTATATTCGCCAGACTGGCGTGCTAGTAGTGCGATACCCAAGTCTATACTTACCGGGTGAATGACAGAACTGATTCCAGCAGCAAAGAAAGGTAAATCTTCTCCTTCCAGTTTCTTTCCTCTACAAGTAAACACATACTACTGTAAATAATGTGCTGAGTAGTCTTATCGTGGTTAATGTCATAAAAATACCATAAAATGTTTTGGTAGGACTTGTTGCTTTTAGAAACCCGCCATCCAAAAATGCCTAATTTTCATCCTCAAAACAACTGTATACCAATTTCAGTCTCACCAACACTCCAGTCACAAGAATGGGGTAGCGGAAACTCACTTGTTTTCATTAGTGACAGTGCCCTACTCTGCTGCTCTCCCCCCAATTTCCTGTCCCAGATGCAGTGGATGATTAACACCATAAACTATGGTGTTTGCTTTAATAGCCTGGCTCTGAACGTAGACATTAAACAACTTGACCCTGACCTTGTTGCAACATATATTTTTATAATATGCAATGTGCATCTTTTCCTTTAATTAACAGCAATAAAATGTCATCACAAAATTGTCCAAATTTTCAGCACTATTGATGTGTTTTACTTTTATCAGTTTGACAGAAGAAACGAGGAGGAATAATCTTACCTTGATCTCATCTGTTCGATGGCCCCTTTAGGGAGTTTTCCTGTCACCACGGAAACGTTTACTCCCGCCTTTTCAAACACTGTACCATCCTGCATCACACACGTGATACCCCCGCCTCCCTGTAATGAAAAAAACTACATTTGCAGCTACCTGTATTTAATCATCAATTAAAATTAGCAATTAACCCAAACAGTCTTGTATGATGTTGTCATAGTTACAGTGGCAGTGTCTGTTTTATTAAATATTTAACAATTTAGAATCTTGTACGTTTGTTTGATGCACACAATGCTCCATTCTTCTGAATCAATGATCTGCTGTACCATATTTAGGTCTCGCGAATAGCACTACGACTAAGCGATGGCGGACAGCTGGCAGGTCCCCTCACTAATTTATAGTGTATTTCGCATGATCTAATGATGATACAACAAATTGTTGCATTAGAATGGATCATGGTGCGCATCAAACAAATTCTAAATGGTTAAATATTTTTATAAAACCAGACACTGCCACTTTAAAGTCAAACTAATTTAACAAAAACCCTTTGGGCCGAATTTACAAAGCGTGTTTTTCTCTTACACGCGTGTAACTACATACATTTACAATGTTTAAACACCAAAACAGGCTTCATAAATTCGGCCCTTTATGTTTGTCTCACGTGAACAGACGCTGATACTGACCTCCGATCTACTCCATTTGTCAACCTGAAACTTCTTCTCTCCTTCTTGTTTCTCCAGCGCGTGACAAACATCAGCCTGCAATCAGAAATACTTTATTTATCGCCACTGGACCACATTGATTACGTTTCATCATCGGCTATGGTCAAACATACGGTCATTCTGACAGTTCAATTGGGAACGACCCCTGGGCCTGGTCAGAGGCTGCTCCCAATGGGAGCGTGCTTGAACAGTTATCTGATGGAAGCACGTGAATAAATTTACCTGACCTGATTCTGACAGTTTCAGGTGAAAAGTAAAGTTTGTTTTATTTAACAACACCACTAGAGCACATTGATTTCTTTCTTATTGGCTATTGGGCATCAATCATACGGTCATTTTGACACATTTTTAGAGGAAACCCTATGCCACCACATAGGCTCCCATGACCGACCACTTCAAAGGTGGGCACACTACCAACTGAGCTACATCCCACGCCTCACAGACTGACGGGTGGACTGACTGACTGAGTGACAGAGTGGAAACCTAGTAGAGAGAAATCCATGAAAAGTAAATTACGACTCAAACATTAAAAAGAGTAAACACTTTACCTGAATTTTCAGAATCATCATCTCCATTCTTGCCTTCATATCATCAGAATTCTGAAACAAAATAATCACAACCATAAAACTTTTATACTTTATATCAACATAGATTATCAACATGGCTCATAACTATATTTTGTATAATTAGTAAAATGTTTTATAAGATGGAATGTAATTGTGTTTATATTTTGTATAATTAGTAAAATGTTTTATAAGAGGATGGAATGTAATTGTGTTTATATTTTGTATTAGTAAAATGTTTTATAAGAGGATGGAATGTAATTGTGTTTATATTTTGTATTAGTAAAATGTTATAAATATGTAAGGAGAGATTGTCACTAACTGCATGTAAGAAAATATCACATACTTTTTCCAGTGTGTCATAATCTGTGACTGGGTCGGACATCCAGTTGTCACGCTGAGCTCGAACATCTACCCCCTTAGCATAAACCTGAAACAAGAAAAAAATTTGTTTTGTTTAACGACGCCACTGGAACACATTGATTTTTATCTTATCATATGGTCATTTTGACACATTTTTAGAGAAAATCCGCTCCTGCCACATAGGCTACTCTTTTTGATAAGCAGAAAGGGATTTTATATGCACTTTCCCAGACAGGACAGCACATACCACAGCCTTTGATGAACCAGTTGTGGAGCAACTGCAGATAGGTCCACTGAGAAGGATCGATCCGATGACCGAACACTTCAAAGGCGCACATGCTACCGACTGAGCCACATCCCGCTCTGCACTTTGTCAGTGTCAACATATATCTAATCAGCATAAACTAGGACAGCACATACCACGGCATTTGATGAACCAGTTGGGACCACTGGTTGGAACGGAATATATCCCAACCTGTAGCTGGATCCACTGAGAAGGATGACACACTAGCTACACCCCGCTCCTCACTGTATCAGATTATTTACCTTAGTTGTAGAGAGACCGTAGTAAGCTCCACCCAGCATAGTTCCTCCAATAATGAACATTCTGCAACACAAACAACATCCAGCCTATTACATACAAGTATATAACTTTCAACTTAAAGGGGGTGTCTGGGTTTTTAATATTTAACCATTTAGAATATAATTTTTATCTTGTACATTAGTTTGATGTGCACCATGCTCCATTCTTCTGATACAACGATATGCTGTATTTTAATTAGATCATGCAAAATACACTATAAATCAGCAAGGCGGGTCGCCAACTGTCTGCCATCACAAGTGATAGCACTATTCACGTTACCTAAATATAACACAGCTTCACATGCCCCCCCCCCAACACATGTGTGCGATTATAATTTTAAATTCACTATCTGTGCTTGTTATGTATTTCTAGTTTACCTGCTTTTCTTCATTCTGAAGAACTGTTTTCCACCAGCAACAACCGACATCGTGCGGAAAGTTCGCAACATATTCTGTGCAATGGTTGCCATCTTGTACTGTTAAAAAAAATATATATTTCAAGGTACAGAGCTCGAATTTAAGAATTTTTAACCCACTGCAATGTGAAGAAAAAAATGGCCATGGGTAAAATACTCACCGACAGCAATTTTGATTCAACCTAAAGCAATTTGTTCAAATTTATATTTTGCAACAAATAAACATAACAGAAAGAGTTATTTTGCCAGTGACAAAAATATGCCACCAGTGAAACACCTCACCTATGGCAATTTACACAAAACCAATGGCAATTGTCACTGCTGTTGCCGTTAAATTCGAGTCCTGAAATATTAATTATTATCTTTTTACATCTACAAATCTTTGTTAAAGGGGCAGTGTTTTTTTTAAAAATATTTAACCATTTAGAATATATCTTGTACATTTGTTCCATACGCATCACGCTCCATTCTTCTGATGCAACCATTTGCTGTATCGTAATTAGATCATACGAAATAAACTATAAACCGGCAAGCTAGAACACTATTAGAACATACACATTATACACATAGAATTATTAGACAACTCACCTATTATTTATCTGTACGTGATCAAAACGACAACATATAATTTAGCGATCATTGCTGAATATTATTTCTGGATACCTATTGGAAACGGAAATATCCCCGAGCTCGTAATCGACACATTCCGTAATGATTCGTTGTCATCACAAAAGATTCAAAATGGAGGATTTATGAGGAAATGTGGTGTGGGTTTCGATTTACTAAAGTTGAAATTTCTGGTTTTCATGTCACTAAATAGTTTGTAAGGTATTTAAATGGCAGAGTAAAAAAAATACAAGCGTGATTTGTTAAAACTGAAATTGAGGGGCACATTTTTTCGCACACATCAAACTGAGTTGACGTGGGTTTACAAGTGTGATCGCGCCCGTCAAAAATGAAGGTCTGCGTAAGATTTGTTTCACAGAAAACAGTGACAATTTGAGATACTGTTGAATGTGCTTTTAAAAATGGTCTAAATGCCTTACCTAACTTTTCCTTCAAAACACTGCTACAGAACAAGTATTATCCCTTGCAGTTGCATTAATTGCACTTTAGTTCTTTTATCTGTTTGCTAGTGAAACATTTATGTGGCCAACATTTGTGATGTAAGTTTTGAAAGTTATAGAATCTCTGCAGTAACATTGCATCAGAACAGACACACACACTGATATACCTGAATCAATACACACACATTTACACAGTTATGAAGTATCACAGATCTTTAACACTCAAATCTTGTGAGTGACACTGACGTCAACTAGCACTGCTCTAGACAAGATGCGCTGTCATGTTGTTAAACACACTCAACATTACAAAACAGAGTCACAAACTTTTACCTTCAATACAGTTGCATCATTTCAACAAAGGGACATAACTTCATTTGTTGATGTTGTGCACCCAATATCATATGGTACCAGTCAAAATACTACTATAACTACTACTACTATACAAGGATTTCGAAATGGTTTTGAGTAGAAGGGGATTAGGTTAAAATAGCAGGCACCATAATGCTGTCACAAAAAAACATGTATGTTAACATTTTTTGCTGTTGAGTGAAAGTCCAGTAGATAAGACAATTTAGTCTCATACCCTTGCACTGAATGTACAGTATAGCATGATAGATTTTCAACATACACATAAACTCATAAATTAGTATTGAACATATATATAGTATACTAAACTAGCAGGATGTAGCTCAGTCCGTAGCGTGCACGCCTTTGAGGCAGTCGGTCGTCGGATCGATCCTTCTCATTGAACCCAAAGCGGTTTGGGCTATTTTTCCATTCCTACCAGTGCTCCATAACTGGTTCATCAAAAGCAGTGGTATGTGCAGTAAAATTAAAGGGTCTGATTTAAAAAAAATGTTTAAACAATTTTGGATATATCTTGTATGTTTGTTTGATGTGCACCATGCACCATGCTCCATCTTTCTGATTTAATTATCTGCTGTACCATATTTAGGTCACGTGAATAGTGCTGTAACGATGGCAGACAGCTGGCAACCCGCCTCACCGATTTATAGTGTATTTTGCGTGATCTAATTAAGATACAGCAAATCGTTGCGTCAGAAGAATGGAGCATGGTGCGCATCAAACAAACGTACAAGATATCATATATTCTAAATCGATAAATATATTTTTTAAAACAGACACTGCCACTTTAATTTAATTTATTACTTTACTACTTATAGGCCTATTTGAGATTCTTGAGCAATAATTTATTTTCATTACGCAATAATAGTATGGGAAAGTGTGGTATTGTCATATTTTACCTAATATCAATAAACCGTTTTTATAGTATCCAATCGTTTTACATCAGTTAAGAAATCAAATTCATAGCAGATTTTAATTTTAATATCAATTACTAGTATCTGAAGAAAAAAAGCACATTGTCATTAATTAGTTAATTGCAAATAGCGTCTCGTCAGTAATTCTTTTTTTTATTAATTTTTTTAGGGCAGGGGGGCTACTCCCTTCAATTTTCAGCAAGTGAGAACAC
This sequence comes from Cyathermia naticoides, assembly GCA_033042655.1. Classification (NCBI taxonomy): domain Eukaryota; kingdom Metazoa; phylum Mollusca; class Gastropoda; order Neomphalida; family Neomphalidae; genus Cyathermia; species Cyathermia naticoides. Next base: position 11,855 of record JAUTWP010025776.1, read on the forward strand.
TGACTGTAATACATGTTTAATGTGCACCGGTTAATTCATCATTATCCAGATCAAAAATTATGTTAAATACAAAATCCATATATATACAGTATTAAAATATACCTTGAACAATGTCAATGACAGTTTATGTTTCACTCTCAGGCAAAAAGGCACGTGCGTCTCAAAGTGGACTGTGTATCTTTAACTTACCAGTTATAATATTGTCAACAATAACAAACCTAAAGGTCGAGGTTAAGTTTAATATCTATCTAACACTAACACATCAAAAGATTGATGTCGATAAACAAGCTATTAATATGCTACATAAGTAAAAATCCATTGCTACGACAAATTAACTGTTAGGACAACCACACCACCCTCACGAAAACTTGGGCTGACCCATTTACTGTTGTAGTACACACATAGCAGGTCAACTTTCAAGACGATTTCATATGTGAGACAAAGTCATCATTTATAAAGTGTAAAAACTGAAGGTAACTGTTCTAATAGCAATGCGCTACTTACCGTTGTAGTTGCAAGACAGACAGATGTGTGTGCTGTGCTGCCGACGTGTCGCACGAGGTGTCTGTACTTCCGACGCGGTTGGGTCGGTGCTGTTCGTCACGTACCGTTTACTGTCCAAGCGTCGTGTGCACCGTTAATGGCGTCTGTTTCGAAGTGTAGCCTTCTGAAATACAATAAAGATCGTATTTCGTCTATTGTCAGTCTTACAAACAATTCATATACATAGATCTGTCGTTTAACGATGTGCAACAAATTAGGCTACATCCAACACGTGAAGGCAACCTTGATGACCTTTCACCCGTCACAATTTCAACCAATCGTTTGCTTGCATTACGAATACCCGCTAATTACGGTGTCCGTGTACACAGCCACGTCCGAGTACGTACGAGTATTCATTCATGTAGTATTTTGTTTCATTCATCAAATTTGTTATGTCATGGTACGGGTGACGTGTCATTTGTTTACACCTTGTTCATTATTCACTTTGTTCTAATCACGAGGCTGAATTTACAAAAGATTAAACAATAAAATATGACAACATAAATTTATAATTATGACATGTAGTACAAAAAGTAAAGTTTGTTAAATTATAAACGACGCCGCTAGACTGTCAAACCAACCCGTTGCCGCCACATAGGCTAGGCTACTCTTTCCGATAAGTAGTTAAGGGGCCGTATCAGCGGTAGACCGAATATTTTTGTCTCTGTAAAAGTATTTTACATATATATTGTAGATCTAGGGCCCTATATTCATTTTTTCATATTTGGTTATTTAATGTTGATTTTTGTAAAAGGCTAGGAAAAATTAAAATTAAATAACCAAATATGAAAAAAATAATATAGATATATGTAAAATTATTTTACAGGGACAGAAATATTCGGTTTATATCAGTGGCGGATCCAGAATGGGGGAAGCCTAATTAAGTGCCACAAATGTTCCAGAAAATATTTTCAACGAAACAGAAAAATCGCAAAATTTAGATCCGCCACTGGGTATTTTATATGCAGTTTCCCACATACATGACAACACATACCACAGCATTTGATGAACCAGTTGTGGACTACTGGTTGGAATAAAATGTAGCCTAAACTGCTAATGGGTCCACTGGTGATTGACCCGATGACCGACCGCTTCACAGGCAGACACTAGGCTATGTCATTAAACAAATATAATATCTAACCTAACCTCTA
>JAUTWP010025887.1:0-13545 GCA_033042655.1 Cyathermia naticoides
GCTTCATATACAGTATAAATGTGATACGTGGTACCAAGCAATAGTCATTTGTTATTTTCATTACTGTTGCTCTTTAACAGTCAAATTAGGCCTACTTTTTTCTGAAATGAAGACTGCAGTAAAAAAAAAAAAGATAATCATCAACTCCAACTATCAATGTTAATCATAAAAACGTTTGGGATGAAGAGCACAAACTCATTGAACATGTTATCAAAAGTAATTCAGGGATTTCATGAAATCACTGGCCATTATATTCAGGGATTTCATGAAATTCCTGAATATTTTAGGGATTTCGTGAAACCCCTGACCAAAACAGTGCATGAAATTACTGAAATGTTCAGGGATTTCACGAAATCCCTTGTTTCACAATCTTACTGTAACATATATATATATTTTGAACCTGTAAGTTTTGGAGAACAATATTGAATATTAAAATACTAAATTTAGTAATTTTATATATTACGTAGGCCTACAACTTACAAGAGATTTCACCAAGCAAAGACGGTCAACCTCAACCCCACATCGAAGCCCAAATCCCCAAAAGTGTTTAAAAAAAAAACATCGCTGTTTTGACTTTTTTCTTTGGCCGTTTTGACATTTTTTTCCTTTGACCGTTTTGACGTACATGTTTAGGGCTGTTTCATCCAGGGGCCGTTTTGACTCCATAATAGAGTAATCTCCCCTTACAACTAAGAACAGGAACTGTGTAAACATATTGGTCGTAACACTGCAACACGTGCGGTTGTTGTTTACGTTAAAAAGAGGTGACTTTGAGTTGAAATGGTAATTTTTTTCACGACGATTAGTCTAAAGCGTTTTAGAGAATCAATTTGTTTTGTAAATATTTAATTAACACAACATGTTATTCTTTTTATTATAAGGTATCAGTTAAAACAAGTATCGACGTATACAATTTCGGACCACAATTTCGATCGACATATAATGATATAATATATGTCAATATGATATAATTTATAAATGATATATCCTAAACTCTCAAATTTCGTCCCCCATCAAATTCCGTCCCATATCACTTCCGCGTTGATTCCAATTACACTGTGCACGCACAACCTTTAACGCTACTGAATATTTATAAACCAAACAAGCCCTCATTGGCCAAAACAGAAAAGAATGGGAAAAAGTCAGAATTCAGTTTTTTCCATTATTTTTAAACAGGGTTTGAAAAACACTAATTAATTTATTGGCCTACTTTTTTTTTGTAAACGCTTCGAGTCACGTGTCACAAATGGATGTCAAAACAATATCATGTAATTTGTTTTGGATTGTAAAATAGCCCAGACTGCAGCTAGGTCCACTGAGAAGGATCGATCCGACGACCGAACGCTTCAAAGGCGCGCGCGCTATGGTCTCGGCTACAGCCCGCTCCTACAGCTAGAACTAGTGACAAGCAGAAGTTTTTTTTAAATAACAATGTAAACATGCTGAAACAATAAATGCTGCAATTTACTCACTCTGACACTTGGTGATAAGCATTTTAAATGAGTGTTGAATAGGTGGTGAATGAGATTAAATACTAATAACCAAAAAATAGAAAATAAATGTTTACGTAAATTGCCGAGGTGTTCCGAATGGGTTAGAAATGGAGGTGACACCAGTCGGAGACAAACAAGAATTTCGAAACTACATGACTATATCAGATTGTTTTTGTCAAGTTAAATTTGTGGCAACTTTGTAATGAAGATGACGCTTTGATGAATGAAACATAAATTTTGTCATTATCACTGCATAGCGGCTTAAAGTGTCAGTCTGTTTGTTTTTTAATAGAACCATTTACAATATATTTTGTACGTTTGTTTGATGCACACCATGCTCCTTCTGACGTAACGATCAGCTGTTCAATATCAGGGCTCACCCTAGATGAAAAATACCTTTAGCCAAAAATGTAGCCATTTGTGATTATGATATTTAAGTCATGTGAATAGCGCTACGACTTAGCGATGGCAGACGGGTGGTGACCTGCATTGCCGATTTATAGTGTATTTTGCGTGGTCTAATTACGATACAACAAATCATTGCATCAGAAGAAAGGAGCATGGTGTGCATCAAACAAACATACAAGATATATTCTAAATGGTTAAATATTTAAAAAAACAGACACTGCCACTTTTAACAGAAAATTATAACTCGCCCAACGGGCTAGCTAGTTTGGGTTTTTAATCACCCAGCAGCTTTTTATTACCTGCCTCCGGCAACCGGGCAAGTATATTTCTGCAGGCCTGCATTTATGCCTTAAAAGTGGTCTCAAAGTGCGATATCTGCTTTCTTGCATATTAATTATTATGCATAACCTGGCCTCCTAAGCCCCACCCACGACCTGTGACGTGTTAGAGGTCCTTTGAAATATCATGTAGCTCATCTGGGTGCAGAAAGATTATAAGGATGAAGCCATCAGAATTGTTGTGTTTTACAGTATTTTGCCAATTAAAACAAGACACGTCCAAAAGAAGATATTAAAACTTTACTATTTGATTTCATGAACTTTTGGCAAACCAGAAAATAGAGACGGTGTTGAATGAAGATTCTGTTAGAAAATGTTTGGAGGAATTGTATGGAGTGAAAATGACTAATGAAGAACATATTTTCTTAAAAGACCAAACAGGAGATAGAAACATTTACTGTGAGAATTTACTAGATAGAAAATGGAATATAATTATGGAACAAAGAAAATGTGATTCGGAGTATCTAGTAAGAAAGTGCTAGCATTAGGATAGTCAAGCCAGAAGTATACGAAACTTTGGACAAACTGAAAAGCTGCTAACAGATGTCAACGAATCAAGCAGATGCTGCTGTAATTACTATTGGCAACACATTTTTTGGAAGAACTGAAATTTCATGAGTCTGCTGTGATTGATTTGGACACCCTACCTCAAGATAGTAATATACGACATGCTAGGAAGAGCATTGAAGCTCTAGCTTTTGATACAATTATCAAGGAGATTCTGAACTCTGAGGAAAGGACTGTGGTTACCAATGGTGAAGACAGATTGAAAAACAAAACAAGGTGCTGGATAATTATCATTGCAGGGTTTAACAATGAATGGGAAGTACAGCTATAGCATCAAAATCGACAGAAAACTTGGCAATTCTTAACTTTCTAAAGACTGCACGTGGTGTAAGTGTGAAAACGCTATTCGAAGACTTTGTCAAAACTGATCAAACAGCTGACAATGATGAAATCATTGGTACAAACCTCAAGTCTGATCATTCACCTGGGCATCTGTTTTGCAATGTCCACTAGATGTCAACCCTTCACTGATGTTTAATGATAACAAAGAATTGGACTGAGATTGAGAAAGTTATTATAAAGAAATAGACAAAATATATACTTAATGTCCTTGTAATGTCCAGTGTAATGGAGCAAGTATGACAAGACTGATAAATCACTAATTATGGAGTAAAGCAAAGGCATTTGACTTGCATATTGGTTCTAAACATAGCACATCAGTTTGTTTGTTTGTTTGTTTGAAAGATGAATGATTTAACCGACTAATCTGTACCATCACTCAGTATTTCTGTATGATATTTCATCTTTTCTTCTGAAATATGAATATGCTACTAATCAGCTAGCATGCATATTTAGATGTCTATTGGATTTGGACTTTCTTAAAATAATGTTTTATGCTGGAGCGTAGGTTTCTTCCGTCATAAATTGTGAACTTTCCCACGTCTCCATGAAATTATTCTGGAAAATAGTAACATATCCCCAGTTGAACACCCACTGATGCAGAAATCATTGTATTAAAACTGTTTACAACACACTTATATTACAATTCATTAGTTTAAGTCCTTGTAATGTAATCACAGTCAGAGTATTTAGCTGTCACATACAGCAAAAGTAGCATTTTATGGAAAAACGCTAGGGGGTATCTTCAAGGGGTATGTACATGGGGGTTATCTATGCCCAATACCAAAACTTTTATCTGATTCTTGATTAGTAGTTGTTGTACCATAGTTTGAAAGGGGGAAATGTTTAAAAATCTTAATTTTACAAAATAACACCCACCCCTACCATTAGCATTCTTACATTTTCTACATGGGTAACCCTGAGCATTTGGAGCAGGACATGGCTCGTTTGGTAGTGTGTCCGCCTGTGAAGCGGTCAGTCTTCGGATCAATCCTTCTCAAAGGACCCAATTGGAGTTTGTGATATTTTCCACACTCCAATCCAATTGGGCTAACGGAAACTCACTTGTTTTCCTGTCCCAGACGCGGTGGATGGATAAAATCATAAACTGCACCCACCAGAGGCGTCTGCTATAACAGCCTGGCTCTGAACGTGGACGTTAAACCATTTATCCTGTCCTATGAGAGAACATCAAGGAAGAATGAGCTATACTAGTAATTGATCACAATGGGAATGAAGGTAGGCTCAAATCTGCATTTATTATTAATAATGTATATATTTTCACAGACGCACACGATTGAGCTACATCCGCTTCAAAAATGCCGAACGAGACAAAGTTCAAGAAGAAGAGAATCCGCCTATGAAGCTATTGGTCGTTAGATCGATCCTCCTCAGTGGACCCATTTGGGTTATTTTCAGTTTCATCCTATGGTCCACTTGTTCATCAAACGTCATGGTATGTGCTGTCGAGTCTGTGGAAAAGTGCATATAAAAGACCCCTTTTTGCTTATTGGAAAGATTTGCATATGTGGCTGCAGGTGGTTTCCTCTAAATAAATATGCCAAAATTACCATAATTATGTTTAATGTCAAATAGCCGATAATAAGATAAAAGTCAATGTGCTCTAATGGCATCGTTAAATAAAACAACCTTTACTGGTTTCCTTTGAAGACCATCATAGTCAGGGCGCCAAATGCATATTTTGACCGAACCTGAAAAGGTGTTCCAAAGTTTATTTCTCGGTGATTTCATGTTATATAGGTGTTGTATATACTCAATTTTAAATTCCAATTGCATTAACGAAACTGACATACAGTATTATATTACTTTCATATTTGTAGTTACATTATCTTTTCTCTTTTTTCTACTATTATAATTATTACGGTACCATGATTTTGCTCCTGTTAAATTCTGTCCTACTATTGTAGGCCTAAAACATTTCAGGGGGAATGAAAAGGCAGACAGACCTAGCTGCCAAGGCTGCTTTGAATTTGCCTCATGCCGATATGGGTATCCCCTACAGTGATTTTAAATTTACTATTAACAAATATATTTTGTCTAACTGGCAAGGTGATTGGAACAATGCGGGCGCGTACAAGTTTCGTTCTGTCAAGCCAGTCTTGGGAGATTGGTAGTCCTCCTATAGACGGTCAAGGAAGGATGAAGTTGTCTAGTGTCGTGCTCGCATTGGTCATTCTTATTTAACACAATATTTTTATTTTGAAGGAGGATCCACCTTAGTGTGAGCATTGTCAATGTAGATTGACGCAGTAGCGGATCTAGAAATTAAATAAGGGGGGTGGCTGGATTGGTTTGACTGCAGGCAAATTTATAAAAAGCATTAAATATGTTTGGAATGAATGTAAAAAAAGAAATTTCCCAGGATGAGAGGGGGTGGCTAGCCACCCCCCATGGATCCGCCACTGTGACGGTGCGTCGTATTTTGGTGGATTGTCCTCACCTGCAGCCAGTTAGACATGCTGTATTTGATAAAGAGGGTGTGCTGGAGTCTCTTCGATTTCAGCCCTACCTTGTTTTAAAATATTTACACGAAACCGAATTTTATGGAAAGTTTTAAATGTTCTATCTGTGATAATTATTTTTAGTATTTATTAATTGTATTGTATAAACTATTTATTTGTATAAACTATTTATCGTATTGTATATATGATATACATTTATTTATTATATAGTAAATCAGCTATACACTGATTTATTATTTTATAATTTTACCTTAGTATGACACCTAATAGCCGATTTTTTTTTGTGCTGGGGTGTCGTTAAACTTTAAAATCTTAATCTTTGTAAAACATGTCCTTATATGCCGTAGAGTACGGGCCGAGTGTAATAAATTCTTATCTGGTCTAGTTTAACGTCTACGTTCAGAGACAGGCTGTTATAGCAGACGCCTCTCCCGGGCGCAGTTTATGGTTTTATCCATGCACCGCGTCCAGGACAGGAAAATAAAGCTTTCATTTCATGATTTTATTTACACACAAAATAGAACACATTTTTGAACGTTTTAATATCCAATCTTGTAGGAGTTGTCTCTCTTTTTCAGCTGAACTTAAATAAAGTTTGTTATATTTAATCCGCCAGACCACATTGATTTTTATCTTCATCATCTGTTATTGGACTTCAAACATATGGTCCTTCTGACACTTTTCTTTAGAGAAAACCTGCTACCGCCTCATAGGCCTCTTTCCAATAAGCAGCAAGAGTTTACTGTTATAAGTGCAACATATATTGAACTCTTGATGTAGAGAAAACAGTTGGTGTGAATGCTTCTGCGTTGGTAGCATGAATATCGACGTGGAAAGTCCATGATGTATTTTCCTGGTACCTCTTTGATAGCAATATGTATTAGAAAAGAATTCAGTATTTGTATTTTAAAGTGGCAATGTCTTTTTTAAATATTTAACCATTTAGAATATATCTTGTACGTTTGTTTGATGTGGAACGCGCTCCATATTTCTGAAGCAACGATCAGTCGTACTTTATTTAGATCACGAGAAAAGCGTGCTCTTTGAAAAATGTCCGACAGTAGCTACCCACTTCTCGACTGAGATTATGCGATGAGATCACGTCTCTCGATCAATAAACGCTGCCACAGCCGTTAAAAGTAACAAATTGTGAACTTTGGACCGTCAATATGGCATCGATTTGAGTATTGGATTTTTGTAATGGATGATATTATTTGATAGAAAAGACGCACGAATTTATTAGTTTTGCTTGTATTTTTTCATTAGTAAAAAATAATAAACTATAGAAAACAGACACTGCACCTTTAACTTTTAACAAATTGCCATAGGTTGAATCAATATTGCCATCGGTCTTTCACCCATCGCCAAAAAGTTTCAAAATTGCCATAGCTTACAAATTATTAAATTCAAGCCTTGTACTGGTATCAAAACTCATAAGGCATGGGATATTTTAATTTCAGTATCAACTCCAGTGGGGGTCCAGAAAATCCCTTTAGTGGGGTGTGGGGGCCAATGATATGAGCCTGTGTCACAAATGTTCCCGAAAATATTTCCAACACAAAAATCACTAAATTTAGGGAGGCCCGGGACCCCCTAGATCCGCCACTGGACTCCCCCCAGAGTGAGTGCTCCTTAAGGCTCAATAACTTACACTATTGGTTTAACAAAGGCTATGGCATGTGCTATCTGTTTTTAAGTTTTAGTCCTGCATTCACTCTTATATTTCAGTCTGATAGAAAATTCGGATCAATCACAGTCAGCAAGGGAGACAACCCGAGGTGATCCAAGCCCAACTCCTGTGTACAGTCGCAGCGCCTCTATCAGATCTGTGAAAAGTATTCACTGGACACTCGGAGACAACGTTCACACTAGCTCGCCACTGTTTGATAAAAAGGTAAATAAAAAATCCCCAGACAAATTGTTATAAAAAGTAAAGTTTGTTTTGTTTAACGTCTCCACAAGAGCACATTGATTTTTTATCTTATCAGCGGCTATTGGATGTCATTGATTCATATAGTCATTTTGATAATCAGCAAGGCCCAAGGGATCTTTTATATGCACATTCCCATAAACAGGACAGCACATACCACAGCCTTTGATGAACCAGTCGTGGATCACTGGTTGGAATGGAAAATAGCCCAAACTGTAGCTGGGTCCACTGAGAAGGATCGATCTGATGACCGACCGCTTCAATGGCGGGCACATTATCGACTGAGCTACATCCGCCTTTGAAGCAGTAAGTTGTCGGATCGATCCTTCTCAGGGGCCCAGCTGGAGTTTAGGCTATTTTCCATTTTATCCAGTGGTCCACAACTGGTTCATCAGCAGTGGTTTGTGCTGTCCTGTCTATAGGAAAGTGCATATAAAAGATCCCTTGCTGCTTATCGAAAAGAGTTGTCTGCTATAATAGCCTGGCTCTAAACATAGACGTTAAACCACATGACCTGATGAAAAAAGAGTAGCCTATGTGGCAACAGTGGGTTTCCTCTAAAAGAAATGTGTCAAAATGACCATATGTGTGACGTCCAATAGCCGATGATAAGATAAATATCAATGTGCTCTAGTGGTGTCTTTTATAGTCTCCTAACAGTTCCAGATGAAATCTGGTTATGCCACATAGGCTACTCTTTTTGATAAGCAGCTAGAGATCTTTTATATGCATTTTTTCCTCTAGCTAATATTTTACATGTAAGGTATAGAGAAATAAATTCTCTTAACCCTTTCAGTGCCAATAGCCGATGATAAAAATCAATGTGCGCGTTAAACAAATAAAACTTAAACTTTTTTTTTAATTTCAGGGCAGAACCCGAGTGCAGGGTCCATTCTCCAGGGAGTTCACTGTGACATGCTTCGCCCCGCACAACTGGCTTAGACTCAAGTTAGGTCGATCAAAGACCATGATACGCTAACCACCAAGCTACCAGAAATAATACAGTGGACTGTCTAAACAAGACCCCTCTAAACCGGACAAACAATTTGATCCCAATGTGTCCATTAGTGTAAATCTAACCTCTGAAAACTGAAACCTCTGAAAACCGGACATTTTACTTGGTTTCACGGGTGTCCGCTTTTGAGAAATTTCACTATATCACTTCAGTTAGTAAAAAACAGTGCTAACATGGTGTAGAAGACAAAACAGTGTTTACACATGAACAGCTAGCTAAATAGTGGTTATACATGTACACTGAAAAGTTACTAAAACAAATAGTGGTTACCGGGTTTACACGTGAACAGTTAGATAACAAGACTGGTTATATTCTAAACAGTTGTGAGAACAAAATGGTGGTTACATGAGCAGTAAGTGAACAAAAAACAATTGTTACATGTTCAGAAAAGACTGGTCACTGGTAACATGTTCTAGAAAAAATTATTGAACAAAATGGTTACATGTTCTAGAACCGTAAATCAATAAGACAATAATTGTTACATGTTCCAGGACACAAAACAGTTGTTACATGTTCAGAAAAGAAAGTGGTAACATGCTCTAGAAATTGACAAAATGGTTACATGTTCTAAAAATAGTAAAACTGTAAGCCAATCTGACGATGGTTACACATTCTAGGACACAAAACAATGGTTACATGTGAATGTTGAGAACTAAAGTAAAAGTAAAGTTTGTTTTGTTTAACGACGCCACTGGAACACATTGATTTTATCATCATCGGTTATTGGACGTCATTCATATGGTCATTTTACACACATTTTTAGAAGGAAACCCGCTGCCGTCACATAGGCCACTCTTTTCGATAAGCAGCAAGGGATATTTTATATGCACTTTTCCATAGACAGAACAGTACATTCCACGGTCTTTGATGAACCAGTTGTGGACCACTGGTTGGAACGGAAAATGGCCCAGACTGCAGATGGGTCCACTGAAAAGGATCAATCCTACGACCGACCGCTTCAAAGGCGGGCGCGCTATCCACTGAGCTACATCCCGCTCCCCAATGTGCTCTAGTGTCGTCGTTAAATTAAACAAACTTTACTTTTAAGACCATGATGAAAGTGTCGTTAAACAAATCAAATTTTACTGAAACTATGTCAGATTCACCATAATATTTATGTTTGACATCCAATAATTAAAAAATCAACGTGCTCTAGTTGTGTCGTTAAAGCGAACAAACTTTACTTTAAGCCCATTAAGTAAGTGTCGTTAAATAAAACACATTTTACTGAAATATGTCATAATGACCATATATTTTACATCAAATAATTAAAAAATTAATGTGCTCTAGTGGTGTCGTTAAATAAAACAAACTTTAAACCCATAATGAAAGATCGTTAAATAAAACAAATTTTACTGAAACTATGTCAGAATGGCAATATAATTATGTGACATCAAATAATTAAACAGTCGTTAAATAAAACAAACTTTACTTCAACCCCATTATGAAGCGTTGTTATAAAACTCAATTTCTCGTTTAAGACTTTGTTGATATTTCTCAGTTTTTCTCAAAACGCTGTTGTTGTATCCACATTCAACTTTTGTTCTTATATCTTTTAAAAACAGCATTCGTGTTCAGTGCCATTATACATCTCATATTCACTCATTGATCTGTGGAAACGGAAATATCGATATTCCGTTCATATCCGGTATACTTCCTCCGCATGCGCAATGAGATAAAATATTGCCATACCGGAAGCACCCGCTATGCGTATGAATGGGAAATTGGAACTGTGAGAGAATCTCTCTCTTGGATCAAGATGTGAAGGCGTGTGGAAATAACACGATTCGTTGGTCTCTGTTTGCTAACGAATTTATCCAATTTGTAAAATAATTCAACATTAAAAAAATTGTTTTGTTTAATGACGCCACTGGAGCACATTGATTTGTATCTTATCCGCGGCTATTGGACGTAATTCATATTATATATGGTCATTTTTATACTTTTCTTTTACAGAAAACCCGCTACCGCCACAAAGACTACTCTTACTATATCGATAAGCAGCAAGGGATCTTTTATATGCACTTTCCCACTGACAGGACAGCACATACGACGGCATTTGATGTAGTGAACACGAGTTGTAGTGAAAAATAGCCCAAACTGCAGATGGGTACTGTGAAGTATCGATCCAACGAGCGACCGCTTCCAAGGCGGACACGCTACCGACTGAGCTACATCCCGCTGCCTTGTCTAAAAGTACAGCTATATTATTAGTATGTCCATTAGTGTTGAAGTCACGTGACGAGTAATCAACCAATCATTATACGAGATCTTACGGTTACACACCACTATTACTCTTCCGCCATTTAGTGTGTCATTTAATATAATTCTTCTGGAAAATAGTTCCTATCATTTAGTTACAATATAAATGTCTTGGAAAACATTTCCTTAAATTATTTAATACAGTTCGATTAGGGAAGAATTCATCCCCGTAGCTAAGGGAGGTGCAGGGGAGGGAAGCCCCCTTCCAGCGGAACTTTCTCGCCTTCAGCAGTAAATTCTGGACCACCTGCAAAACATTCCCTGCCGCAGCAGAATATTCTCGCTCCTAGCAGAACAGTCTTGGTCCCGCAGAACATTCTCACCCACGCATAACACTCTCACCCGCGCAGAACTTTTTCATCCGCGCCTAACTTTCTCACCCGCGCGGAACTTTCTCACTCGCGCAGACCACATTCCAGACCACCTGCGTAACATTCTCTCCTCCAGAAGAATATTCTCGCCCCCCCTCCAGAACATTATCGACCCCCTGAAGAACATTATCGGCCCCCTGCAGAACATTCTCGCCCCCATCCCCGCATAATATTCTCGGCCGCCGCAGAACATGAAAAAAATCGATAGGGATCAAATTTAAATGTTAATGCTCCCCCTCCCCATCAGCAAAGGTGATTGCTACCCCCGCTTAATCCATCCTGGCTATGGAAGTATTATATATCTCTATTATTCGTAACGTAGACTTATAATTATAGTTATTTACTTAATGAGAATGTCAACAATTAATACACAGTGGATTTCATTTCAAATGTGAAATTACACACAACTTCATAAGCTAACAAATGGGAAATTCGCAGTTTAGGTGGCGGAGAAGAGAATTGTTGAAACTTTATAATATAATATGTTAGTCTTATTCCTAGATGTAAAGTAAAGTTTGTTTTGTTTAACGACGCCACTGGAGCACATCGATTTTTATCTTTTCATCGGCTATTGGTCATCATACATATGGTAATTTTGACACATTTGAAACCCGTTACCGCCACATAGGCTACTCTTTTCAATAAACAGCAAAGGATATTTTATATGCACTTTCCGAGAGATATGACGGTACACACCACGGCCTTTCATGAACCAGTTGTGAAACACTGGTTGGAACGTAAAATAGCCCAAACTGCAGATCGTTCCACTGAGAAGGATCCACCCGACGACCAACCGTATACATGTATGTTGGTGTTATTCCTAGATGTAATTTATCACCAATATCTTCATTCCCGAGTGTCACATTTGTGACTAAGTGTACGTTTGTCAGTAAGTGCGTGTTCTAGCAGTTCAATGTATTAATGCGCCACGTCGTCTGTTTTGTAATGCACTACTTTCATTCAAGATTTATTGAAGTCGACTGCGTAGGAAGGCGTATGACAATCAAACACTATTTTTACGAATGATCAATTCATCATTTTAACAACCAGTAGGCCATCATTGATTTAACAAAAAGTAAAGTTTGTTTGTTTAACGACGCCATTAGAGCACATTGATTTTTTTTTATTATCGGCTATTAAACATGATTCATATGGTCTGTTGACACATTTCTTTCAGATGAATCCAGCTGCCATCATATAGGCTACTCTTTTCGATAGCAAGGTATTTTATATACACGTTTCCACAGACAGGACAATACATACCACGACATTTGATTAACCAGTTGTGGAGCACTAATGGAACGGAAAATAGCACAAACTGCATATGAGTTCACTGAGAAGGATTGATCCGACTACTGACCGCTTCAAAGTCGGTACGCTACCGACTGAGCTATATCCCGTCTACATCATCATTTTAACGACAGTAGTTCCATAACTGGTTTAACAAAGGCCATGGTTTGTGCCTTCCTGTCTGTAGCAGAGTGAAAATAAAAGATACATTGTTGCTTAGGTTGGTTGGTTATATTTATGTTCGTGATTACATCCAATTAATGTTCAAGCACGCTGTTACGGGCACACAGCTCAGCTTTTTGTTCAGGACATATATATATTATTGTTAGTAGAAGAGAGGAAATCCGCTACAGTCACAATAGTGATGCCACTCTTTTTTGATAAGCAGCAAGTGATCTTTCATATGCACTTTCCCATAGACAGAATAGCACAAACTATGACCTTTGTTAAACCAGTTATGGAACAACTGGTCGGTGTAAGTGGATACACCTTCCCATTGAGCCTTGCGGACGACTCACTCGGTACTGAGTCGGTAATGAGATAAACAAAATCCCATGCCTCGACTGAGATTCGATCTCAGTACCTTCCAGCCTAGTCCGATAGCTTAACCACTGGGTTACAGAGACCGGTTGTCCTTAAACGATGACATCGCTGACCTATCTCAGCATCGAGTTTACTTATGGTTGTATAATATCAAATCAATTCCCACTGACTGCTGACTAAACACAAGTTTGTAAATTAATAGGTCATAGATAATAGTATTTCACAAATAATAACTGTCACCTATAATTACCAATATTAGATTCAGTTACTCGTTACGATTTTGTCAAAGCTCCTCAAACCTTAAGACGGAAATATTTTATTTAGTGCTGTGCAACCGTATGACGATACATTTTCAAATTTTTTAAAGGTGGAGTGTCTGTTTTCTATAGTTTATTATCTTTTATTACTGAAAAATACAAGCAAAACTAAAGTTTTAATAAATTCGTGCGTCTTTTATATCAAATAATATCGCTCATTACGAAAATCAATACTCAAGTCGTGACGGC
>JAUTWP010025998.1:0-13545 GCA_033042655.1 Cyathermia naticoides
CTAAAAAGTGTGTCAAAATTACCATATGAATGATGTCCAATAACCGATGATAAGATAAAAATCAACGTGTTCCAGTGCCGTCGTTAAACAAAACAAACTTGACTTTTCTTTTTTTGTTTGTTATAGGTGTGCTTGAGGAACTCTGGCCAGTACTTGGCTCTTGTTGTTCCAGGTTTGGCTGAGGGTCGCCCATCTATTATGATGGGGGACAAGATTCTTCTTTCATCTCCTGTTGACCCGGATGGACCTAGATATGAGGGTTTTGTTCACGAGGTGAGTTTTAGTGTTGACATCCCAACTCATTGTTAATCAATGTTTTTTATCAGTACATGTAAGATATATTGTAATCATGCATACGATCTATGGATATGGTTTTTTTTCAAAGTGTTACAGTATACCACATATTGAGAGAGCAAAATGTAGCTCAATTGGTTGCGTGTCTGCCTACTAGTATGACACCATCGGTCATCGGATCGATCCTTCTCAGTGGACCCATCTGTTCCAACTAGTGATCCATAACTGGCCAATAAAAGACTGTCATATGTGCTATCCTGTATGCTGGAAAGTGCATATATAAAAGACTAGCCTATGTGGTACCAGCAGGTTTCCTCTGAAGAAATATGTCAAAATGGCCGTATAATGTCCAATAGCTGATAAAATTAAATTCAATGTGCTCCAGTAGCATCATTAATTTAAACAAACCTTACTTTTTACAAATGATTAAATATTTTAGGTGACTACAAATGATTAAATATTTCAGGTGATTACAAATGATTAAATATTTTAGGTGACTACAAATTATTAAATATTTCAGGTGACTACAAATTATTAAATGTTTTAAGTGACTACAAATGATTAAATGTTTTAAGTGACTACAAATGATTAAATGTTTTAGGTGACTACAAATTATTAAATATTTCAGGTGACTACAAATTATTAAATATTTCAGGTGATTACAAATTATTAAATATTTTAGGTGACTACAAATGATTAAATATTTCAGGTGACTACAAATTATTAAATGTTTTAGGTGACTACAAATGATTAAATATTTTAAGTGACTACAAATGATTAAATGTTTTAGGTGACTACAAATGATGAAATGTTGTAAGTGATTACAAATGATTAAATGTTTTAGCTGACTACAAATTATTAAATATTTTAGGTGACTAAAATGATTAAATATTTTAGGTGATTACAAATGATTAAATATTTTAAGTGACTACAAATGATTAAATGTTTTAGCTGACTACAAATTATTAAATGTTTTAGGTGACTGCAAATGATTAAATGTTTTAGGTGACTACAAATGATTAAATGTTTTATGTGACTACAAATGATTAAATGTTTTAGGTGACTACAAATTATTAAATGTTTTAGGTGACTACAAATTATTAAATATTTTACGTGATTACAAATGATTAAATGTTTTAGGTGACTACAAATTATTAAATGTTTTAGGTGACTACAAATGATTAAATATTTTAGGTGACTACAAATGATTAAATATTTTACGTGATTACAAATGATTAAATATTTTAAGTGACTACAAATGATTAAATGTTTTAGCTGACTACAAATGATTAAATGTTTTAGGTAACTACCAATGATTAAATGTTTTATGTGACTACAAATGATTAAATGTTTTAGGTAACTACCAATGATTAAATGTTTTAGGTGACTACAAATGATTAAATGTTTTAGGTAACTACAAATGATTAAATGTTTTAGGTAACTACCAATGAGGTGTTTCTCAAGTTTAATCCAGATTTTCACAGCCGCTATGCTGGAGAAGATTACAACATACAGTTTACTTTCACCAGGTTTGATAAATTAATGATATTCATAGGTGGATCTAGGGTGTGTGACCCGGGCCCCCTTTTTTTACATTGGAAATATTTTCGTGAATGTTTGTATCTTTTAGGCTCATGTCATTGCCCCCCCTAAATTGATTTTCTGGATCTGCCATAGATATTTGTCTTGCCTCAATGAAGTTAAAAGCCAAAATAATGTATGTTATTTTTTCAGCTATAACTTTAAAGCCTAACTCTAGTTAGGGAGTGGGATGTAGCTTAGTCAGTAGCGTGCCCATCTTTGAAGCAAATTATAATTATGGAAAGTGTTTATAAAATCATGAACTTTCTGCAAATTACATAAGTACAGATAAACCAAAGTTTTTCTTAATAATTTTTTTTTTTAAATAAACATTCGCTTAAACAAACTTTTCAAAAACTGACTTCGAATTTTTTTTTTTTTATCGATTATCATACTTACAAGGTAGAGTTTGAGCATACAAATTTCCAGATTAGTAAGTGAATAACCGATGTAGCCAACAAAGATTTATTTTATATGTTTTGACACATCAGTTAATACCTCAAAAATACGTTTCTAGTCCCTTTAAATTAATTATATTAAAAGTAAATGTATTCTTAAGAGGTAAGTACACAATATATTTTATCATTTATATCTTCTTTGTTATAAACTATCAAAATGACCTAAAATAGCATTAATGGAGGATAGCATAATCCTGATAAATGCATAACATCTATGCACCAAGGGTATGCAATTAAGTTGAATCGACTGTAGTAGTATTTTAGCATTAGTATAAAGTATGTGTATCTTGTATAGTATTAGTAATCTTATTGGTTTATTTTTTATTTTTTGTTGTCAGGACTCAGCTGCGACGATGTCATTTGGCTGTTAGACTCGCAGTGAAACATTTGACAGACACTGGTAGGTTATTTCTTTACAATGCTGCAGTGATAATAATAATAATAATATTAATAAAAATAATAATATTAATAAAATAATAAAAATTTTATAATAATAACTATTTAAAGAGGGTTACAAGTTTAGCCTAGACTAATCTTCCACTGGGCCCTAAAACAATGAAAGTGTTAACAATGAACATGTAAAAACTACTAAACTAATAACATTAATTCATGTAAACAATCTTTGAAATACTTATAACAATTATTAAATAAATCTAGATTAAACTTTAAAGAAAAAGAAAATAACAATACCACAGTAATATGCAACTAAGACAAAATACATATGAACTGGGTTGAACCCTGTTTAACTTTTCCAGAACCGGTAGGTTATTTATTAACTATGGTATGATATTCAGTTGTTTTCTAAACTATCTGAAAAATAACTAGACTTTTATCAAAACATTATGGGCCGAATTTACGAAGGCTGTTTTTCTCTTACACGCGTACACTACGTACATTCACAATGCTTAAACGCGTGCGTTTAACCAAAACAAGCTTTGTAAATTCGGCCCTATATGTTGCACTTAGGTGTTTTTTGTCAGTTTTTGTTTAATTTTAACAAATGCCATGCTGAGATAGCAATGGTATATAATTATTATGATTATAAAACACAAGAAAGTGATGCACGAAATAATAAGTAGTAATTTTATTATTTTTGTTGTTTGTAATTAGCACATGGATTGATCTACCATATAATTTGGGGCTTGTCACAAGCCCCATTCCCCTTCAAAACCCCTTCAAAAATTCTTTTATTTGAAAGCAAATTCCCAATATTCATTAGAAAAGTTTTCCAATTATATATTTTTACCAATTTTGCCAATTTTATAAAAAAATTGACCTTGATTTTTAGAGCTAATCCTGGTATTAGCATTCACATTTTAAAATCTAAAATTAATTTTTAAAACATCATCAAAAATCTTATCTTTCACACGTATATTCCGATCAATATTTGTTTTGTTTATAAAATATATCAGTGGATAAATTTTAAATTATTTTACATTTCAGTCCTATTTCCTTCAACATTAAATATAAAGAAACCTCAGTTGGATTTAAACAAAGCTAGCAGTGATAAGAACATTGTGAAAAATCCAAATTCAAGATCAGGACAAAGTCAGAAAATTAGCATGGCATCTAGTTCCAGTGCTAGAAGCTCGTCAAGCCAGTGTGTACAGAAAAGCATGTCCTGTGCTACAGAACAGACTCAAGGTTCTAAATACATGTCTGGAGTGAACCCATGGATACAGGACCGTGTCAAGTTTATCAACCCCTGTCTTAATGATCGACAAAAGATTGCTGTCATAAATATTCTTTTGGGACAAAGTCGACCTTTGCCTTATGTGATATTTGGACCTCCAGGTTTGTGTGTGAAAATATTGTTTTATACCCATTCATATATTTTAATGGGTGAGGATAGGCCTAGTTGTATTGGTTGTGACAAAGATATCACAGTCAAGGATATTTTGCTTGATTGTGTGGACTTTCCTGACCAGCTCTTGAGGTTTTATTTATCACCAAACATTAAACATTTGTTTACTCAGGTCTATCGTCAAAATGTTTTATCTTTTTAAAAAGAAATTTGACTGGATGTTTTTAAATTACTGGTATATTATATGCTTAATTTTAATTATACTTTATTGGCATGTTTTTCATGCTCCTTCATTTTTAATAACTTTGTTTTAATCTCATATCATTAAACAAATCAATGTTTAATTGTTGCAAATTGATGAAAGATTAAGGCAGCGACTTTAAACTCTATATTTACTCACTCACTCACTTTATAGCAATAACACAGATTTAAATATTGTTACTTTATTATATGTCAACAATATTTATTAAAAAAAACACGTACACTATTACAGCTGATACCAGAAACTGGTTCAATGAAACTCTATAATGCATGATTAAGTGAAATAAAACGGACCAATATAAAGCAGCAATGTCTTCTCTCCACCTTATATCTTCTTTTACAAAATCCAAATCCAAACAACTGTACATAGTTTATTTTGCTGTTTTAATAAACTCCAGGTTTCTTCCTTATTAATGAATACAGTGGACTGCTTAAGCTGGATTCACTTGGGACCAACACAATTTCTTCCAGTGTTATGGAGCTGGACGGGACACTGAAATGATGGTGGTTTACACAGAAATCAGTTAGACAAATGCTGGTTTAGACAGTCCACTGTATTGTCAACTTCATATACCTTACTCTTATAATTAGACACCATTTTTCAACACAGATCACATAAAAATATCAGCAGTAGTTAAATGTTAATTGACAAATAAAATGGGTTATACAGCATAGTCAGTTGATTTGTATGTGACCTGGATATTTAACGATACCACTGGAGCACATTGATTTTTATTTTATCATTGGATATTGGACGTCATTCATATGGTAATTTTGAAACATTTCTTTTTAAAGGAACCCCGCTGCCGCCACATAGGCTACTCTTTTTCAAAAAGCAGCAAGGGATCTTTTATATGCACTTTCCCACAGACTGGACAGCACATACCACAGCCTTTGATGAACCAGTTGTGGAGCACATGTTGGAACGGAAAATAGCCCAAACTGCAGTTGTGTCCACTAAGAAGTATCGATCCTATGACCAACAGCTTCAAAGGTGGACACGGTACCGACTGAGCTACATCCCACTCCAACAGCATTTGTAGTGATGTGTGATAGGGGTTGAGTAAAGCAAAGATTTATTGGGATAGTAAACCTGTAAAATGACATACCACTTGACATACACAATATTGTTTTGGCTATAAAGCTGGTGTTATAGGTTTTTACTTTCATACTTTTCATCTATTATATTTATGATGTTAATTAAAAACTGTAAAATTCTGTTTAGAAACTTATAAATGGTTATACCTGTGCTCCACCGTGATATGTGCTGTAATGTCTGTGTAAAAGTGCATATAAAAGATCCCTTGCTGCTTATTGAAAAGAGAGGCCTATGTGGCGGCAGTGGGTTTCCTCTAAAAAATAAATGTGTCAAAAGGACCATATGAATGACATCCAATAGCCGATGATAAGATAAAAGCAATGTGCTTTAATGGCGCCATTAAACAAAACAATCTTTACTAAGGGTTTTCAAATTGGCACTACACAAAATTTTATTTAGATTTATCTCCACTTGGTGAATTGTGATTGGCTGTTTGGTATCCCGACTGTTTCTTCGCGTCTGCGTTGTGGGCTACACATGCAACTGGGGCAAAACAGATGAAACCGTCGTCGCTAAACAGTCTGCTCAGATTCGATTTTTGAATCTGTGCAGACTCATCGTGGTTACGTAGTTAGTTTTTTTAGCCCAACGACCTATGCTACACATGCAACCACAACGTTTCGCTTCACCGACTATGTAACGCCGACTGTCGGGGGTCGGCATAACGTCAATAGGACGACAATTTGGTTGTATATGTAGCGCCAGGCTGTTATAGCAGATGCCTATCACAGGCACAGTTTATGATTTTAATCATCTACCGCGTCTGGGACAGGAACAAAGTGGGGGAGGGAGCAGTGGGAGCACGGTCTCACTAACGAAAACAAGTGAGTTTCCGCTAGCCCAGTCTGGTGACTGGTGTGTGGGTGATGGTGCAACTGCTTCTGGAATTCTTTAAGAGAATAAAGCCGAATATGAAATTGATGTGCAATGGTTTTGATTATGGAAATTGTGCACTTTTGGATGGCGGGTGTCTAAAGTAAAGGTGGTCTAGTTATATTGGGTTGGACTCTACATGTACGCATCTACAATAAAAGTGTAATATATTCACTCATTTCGAGGCTTGGTGTAAGGTCATGTGACAGATCTTTATCATAAAGTTCAAACAGAAATAATGAGGGGGAGATAACCTGACGAATGGAGAGTTTAGTCTGGAATAAGCACATTACAATGGAGTGCTATTTCGCATAATCCCTCACAAGCGACGCATCCCTGTCTCGCACGATTTATCAATTTAATATGATCTTCTCACAGATAGTCTACCAGTGACGGATCCAGAAATTCCATTTAGGGGGACCCAATGACAAGGCTAGGTGCCCAAAACGTTCCCGAAAATATTTACAATGTAAAAAATTGAAAAATCGCAAATTTTAGGGGGGCGGCCCCCCTAGATCCGCCACTGTCTACACATGTTAGAATTAAATACACATTATGTGTGGCAAACTTTGACTTCTAACAAACTGAAATACGTACAGCATGTTAAAATTAAATACACATTATGTGGAACAAACTCTAACTTCTAACAGGAGAGGGGGTGTAGCTCAGTCAGTAGCGTGCCCGCCTTTGAATTGGTTGGTCGTCGGATCGATCCTTCTCAGGGAACTAGCTGCGGTTTGGAAAAGTGCATATAAAACATTCCTTGCTGCTTATCGAAAAGAGTAGCCTATGTGGCGGCAGCGGGTTTTCTCTAAAAGAAATATGTCGAATGACCATATGTATGACGTCCAATAGCCGCTGATAAGATACAAAAATCAAAACAAATTCGTTAAACAAAACAAATTTTACTGACTTCTAACAAACTGAATTACGTACCTGTAGATAGACTACAGCATGTTAAAATTAAATACACATTATGTGGAACAAGTTCTGACTTCTAACAAAATTCAAATAAGTACAGTCTACAGCATGTTATACGCTGATTTTCTTTCCATAGCCGTGAAAAACTATTACAAACTGATTTTCTTGTTTGATAAAACTACTGTATGCTATGTCCCTTCCATAGTCACACAGCTATTATAAACATGCTATGTCCCTTCCATAGTCACACAACTATTATAAACAATCTATTTTCTGTTCCATTTGTGTTCCACAATTGGTTCATCAAAGACCGTGGTATATGCTGTCCTGTCTGTGAGAAAGTGCATATAAAGGATCCCTTGCTGCTTATCGAAAATAGTAGCCCACATGGCGGTAGTGGTTTTCCTCTAACGAAATGTGTCAAAATTACCATATGAATGACGTCCAATAGCCGCTGATAAGATAAAAATCAATGTGTTCCAGTGGTGTCGTTAAATAAAACAAACTTTACTGACATGCAGTAAAGACATCTTTATTTGTAAGGTTGTGGGTTCGAATCTTGCTAATGTTTTTTTTTATGTATTAGCTTAAAGTTGGGATCTCACCTTTCCATCATGCAATTTAGGCCAATTTTCTTTCCAACCAGTGGTCCACAACTGTTTCATCAAAGGCTATGGTATGTGCAGTCATGTCTGTGGGAATGTGCATATAAAAAAACCCTTGCTGCTTATTGGATAGAGTAGCATAAAAAATTATGTGGCTGCAGCAGGTTTCCTCTAAAAAAAATGTATCGAAATTATCATATGAATGATGTCCAATAGCTGTTGATAAGATAAAAATTAATGTATTCCAGCGGCGTTGTTAAACTATTTAATTTATTTTTTAAATAAAAAAATAAAATAAAACTAACTTTACTTTTTTCCAATGATACGATAAAAATGAAAATGCTCTACTGGCGTTGTTAAATAAAACAATTTTTTTTTCCATCATGTGTGTTATCTTTGTTTGTAAGGTAGTGGGTTCAAATCTTTTATAATCTTAGAGAATGTATCTTCCCAAGATGCATTTTTTAAATGTCTGCTGTCTATATTTTAAGTAGTTGACTAAATATTTATAGAAATTTTCATATATTCTTTCAGATTTAGTTTTTTTTAATCTCCCCAAGCTGCCTTTTTTCAATGTCTGCTGTCTGTAGTTTAATTAAATGACAAGAAATAATGAATAAAATATAAATTTTGTTATTGTTTGAGTATTTTTTCTTTTAAATCTCCCCAAGCTGCCTTTAACGTCTGCTGTCTCTACCTCGATTACGTGAAAAAACTACAAAATAGAAATCTGGTAATACACTTTCTCAGGGCTCAAATTTAAGAATTTGTAACCCACAGGATGATCGGAGAGCAAAAACATGGGTCTTTTCTAGGTCAGGGAGCGAGATGTAGCTCAATTGGTAACGTTGAAGCAGTAGGTTGTCATCCATCTCAGAATTTGTAACCCACAGCAAGTTCATGGAAATAAATGAACAGAATGGTATTAACTAACATTAATAATTAAAAATGTACATTTAAAAATTTCTATAAGGCACCCCAACCCTGACATTGTCAAATTGTTTTTAAAAAATGTAAAAAAAATTAACTGCCATTAAAAGTAAGAAAATTGGAAACTCAAGATGGAAGTTTAAGATAGCTTGTTCTGTAATTTGATGGAAGGGTGTTGTGTTGTGTGAACAATAGATCTGTTTGTCTTCCATCCGTTGTGAACATATACTGACAGCCACAGAAAACAGCACTCATTTATTTGCATTGTTTACGTGGAGTAAAGTTTTTTTATTTGACAATGACACAAGAGCACATTGATTTTTATTTTATCATCGGCTATTGGACATAATACATACAGTCATTTTAACACATTTCTATAGAGGAAACCTACTGCCACATAGGCTACTCTTTCCAATAAGCAGCAAAGAATCTTTTATATGCACTATTCCACAGGCAGGACAGCACATACCACAACCTTTAATGAACCAGTTGTGGACCACTGGTTAGAAAGGAAAATAGCCCAAACTGCAGATGGGTCCACTGAGAAGGATCGATCCAATGACAGACCGCTTAACAGGCGAACATGCTACCGATTGAGCTACATCCCACTCTCTGTTTTTGTGGAGACGCGGACATATAGAGTAGAATGAATGCAACTGGATGGAAGGTCACATCAAACCATACTTTTTGCTTTGTGCACATGCTGAAGCATGTTATTGTTTGGGGGCAGAATTTTTGAAAATAAATGACTTGAGTTGGTGCTGTGTTTTCTGTGGCTGTCAGTATATAGCACATTCATATAGGTATGTGTGCTTTGCTTGTTTGCTTTTCTACAAATTGGGTGTTTGCGCTGTCATTTGATATAATTCCCCAGATAACGAACCTAGCAAACAGGTTCTGCCTGTCATCAGATGAATATTGAACTGTAAACCTTCTAATTGTTTTTAGTTATTAGACGAGATATCTTAACAGTAATATTGAACTGTAAACCTTCTAAATGTTTTTTAATCATTTCTTAACAACATATAATTTATTTTTATTAATACAAAATATAAACAAAACTTCAATCTCTCCTTTCAATCTTATAACTTATTTTTATTAATACAAAATATAAACAAAACTTCAATCTCTCCTTTCAATCTTATAACTTATTTTTTATTAATAAAAAAATATACACAAAACTCCAATCTCTCCTTTCAATCTTATAACATATTTTTATTAATAAAAAAAAAAAAATACAATCACTCTTCAATCTTATAACTTATTTTTATTAATACAAAATACGAACTAAACTTCAATCTCTCATCGCAATCTTACAACATATTTTATTAATACAAAATACAGTGGAAAATATGTGCTGGATTAGACAAGAGTTTTTCTAGTGTTATAAGTCAATTTGGGACTGAAAAATGAATCCTATTTAGACAGATTTCTGGATTAGACAGATGCCGGTTTGGACAAGAATGGACTACATGTATAACCAAACTGTACTTTTAATAAATGCAAGTGTTTTCGTAATATATGTAATTGGATATTTTCATAGTTTAATGAAAAGAAGTCAATGACGTCCTCGTATAATTATAACAAGGGTTTAACAAGAAATGTGTTAATATGTGACAGATTCATATGTACAGCTTGTTTTAAATAGAAGAAAGGTGTGCCATTTCCATGATAGAAAGCAAAAACATCTATTCTAAATGATTAAATATTAAAAATATGCCATGGTTGGTTGGTTGGTTATATTTATTTTTATGCTCACATCCAATGAAGGTTCAAACATGCTGTCATGGGCACACAGCTCAGCTTCCTGGATCGTCTGTCTAGGACAGATATTAATAGCAGAAGAAACACGCTACTGCCACATTGATTTTTATCATCATTAGTTATTGTAAAAGTAAAGTTTGTTTTATTTAACGACGTCACTTGAGCACATTGATTTTTATCTTATCAACTATTGTAAAAGTAAAGTTGGTTTTATTTAACGACGCCATTAGAGCACATTTATTTTTATCTTATCATCGGCTATTAGACGTCATTTAACCATCTTTAAAATCTCTGCCATGTTAAATTAATATAAAAATAGCAAATAGATTTAAAATGAATTTATCCAATTAAGCAGCACACACCAGATGTCTGTAAATGTAACCAAATATGATTAAAATTGTGTAAAAAAATAAAATCTATGGCATCATAAGATACATGAGCATGGCTCAAGTGGTAGTCTGCCTGTGAAGCAGTCAGTCATCAGATCAATCCTTGTCAGTGGACCCATCTGCAGTTTGCACTATTTCCTATTCCAACCAGTGATCCACAACTTGTTCATCAAAGGCTGTGGTATGTGCTGTCCAGTCAGAAAAGTTCATATAAAAGATACCTTGCTAATGTGTAATTAAAGAATGTTACAGTATTTACTATCTCAGTTTGCTAGTAAAAGTTTAAATTAATTTTAATGGTTTAAAATACATTCCATGGTATTTTAGTATTTACTGACCATCCGATTCCTATTGAAAGTTTTTATTTTTTACTTTATAAAATAAAATATATCTTAGTTTTCCACTAAAAGAACTAATTTTAATGGTATAAAATAAAATTATATAATTTAAAAAATATTTACTGACATCTCCGTTTGAGATTTAAAGGGTTAAATTATGAAATGTAGTTTGGATTTAAAGGGTTAAATTATGAAAGTGAGTTTGGATATAAAGGGTTAAATTATGAGTGAGGTTGAGATTTAAAGGGTTAAATTAAGAAAGCGAATTTGGATTTAAAGTGTTAAATTATGAAATGTAATTTGGATTTAAAGGGTTAAATTATGAAAGTAAATTGAGATTTAAAGGGTTAAATTATGAAAGTGAATTTGGATTTATAGGGTTAAATTATGAAATGTAATTTGGATTTAAAGGGTTAAATTATGAAAGTAAATTTGGATTTAAAGGGTTAAATTATGAAATGTAATTTGAATTTAAAGGGTTAAATTATGAAAGTGAATTTGGATTTAAAGGGTTAAATTATGACCTGAGTTTGGATTGATAATTAGATATAGTCGCTTTAAGGATTGGTTTGTTGGTGGATAATTATGTTTCTTATTCCCCACACCAATAATCAATGAGCGTACAACTTTGAAGCACTATAGCCTCCAATTAACTAAATGACATTAATTAGACGTCTTGATAACCTTAATTAGATATTTCTCAGAGATGTTAATTCCGGCGAATCACAAGACAAAGAGGATGGTTTATAAATAGAACGCAGACAGTCTCTCATAATGCTTGATAAAACATGGCGATCTGATTAAAAGTGTTATTGCGTTTAATAACTGAATATCTCAACGTTCTTAGGCCCGCTCTAACTACTCGCTAAATTAATTCTGCTCGCTGTATTTCACAAAAGACTGATAAATGACCCAGAATGTCTTTGATTGTAACAGTCGTCGGATCAATCTTTCTCAGTGGACCCATCCACAGTTTGGCTATTTTCCATTCCAACCAGTGCTCCACAATTTGTTCATTAAAGGCCTTGGTATGTGGTGTCTTGTCTGTGGAAAAATGCATATAAAAGATCCCTTGCTGCTTATCAAAGAGAGTAGCCTATGTAGCCACAGCAGGTTTCCTTTAAAGAAGTGTGTCAAAATGACTATATGAATGACATCCAATAGCTGATGATCAGATAAAAATCAATGTGCTCTAGTGGCGTCGTTAAATAAAACAAACTTTACTTTTGCAATAGCCGATGACAAGATAAAAATCAATATGCTCTAGTGGCTTCGTTAAATGAAACCAACTTTATTTTAGCCGGCTATTTAAATTAATTCTGCTGCTGTATTCATTTGTATAATTCACAAAGGACTGATAAATGAGCGGTATGTCTTTGATGGTAACATTTGCTGACATATGCTGATAGTTTTTACAGTGGTATGGAAAACCTGATACTTTGTATACATAGCTGTTTCATTAGAAATGGTAAATAGCGCACAACGATAGCGCTGGTATGTTCCCCTGACAGAAGCAAGCAGTCATAGCAAATGGGCTTTGTTGTTAGCTCATCGCATCCTCTCTATCTCAATGTGTAGATACTGCTGCACAAAAGGTCAGCATGCTACATCGCCTTTTTCTGTCATGGATCGTGACCCAGCTATGAGGGAGCGTGACGTAGCTCAGTTGGTAGTGTGCCCACCTTTGAAGCAGTCGATCATCAGATCGATTCTTTTCAGTGGACCCATCAGCAGTTTGGGCTATTTTCTGTTCCAAACAGTGCTCCACAACTGGATCATCAAAGGCTGTGGTACATAATTTCCTGTCTGTGGGAAAGAGCTGTCCCTTGCATCTTATTGAAAAGAGTAGCCTATGTGGTGGCAGCAGGTTTTCTATAAAAATTAGTTAAAATGACCATATGTATGACGTCCAATAGCCGATAATAAGATAAAAATCAATGCTTCAATGGCGTCATTAAACAAAACAAACTTTACTTTTCCTTGTTTAGTACACTGTAATAACATGATTTAATGATTAAATATAAGAAATACAAGCAGTAATTTGATATAATAGAATTAAATGGTAAAACTTTATTTTTCATAACAATTAAATGGAAGTAGTTCCAGTAACATAAGAATTAAATGGAAGTAGTTGAAGTAACATAAGAATTAAATGTAAGTAGTTGAAGTAAAATAAGAATTAAATGGAAGTAGTTGAAGTAACATAAGAATTAAATGGAAGTAGTTGA
>JAUTWP010026109.1:0-13539 GCA_033042655.1 Cyathermia naticoides
GCTGGGTCCACTGAGAAGGATCGATCCAACGACCGAACGCTTCAAAGGCGGGCGCGCTACGGTCTCGGCTACAGCCCGCTCCCCTGAACAATTATACATGTATATATTTTTGTCATTGGCACATTTGTTACTAACTGAGGTCAGGTCAGGTAAATGTGTTTACATGCTTCCATCAGATAACTGTTCAAGCACGCTCTCATTGGTAGCAGCCTCTGACCAGGGCCAGGAGTCGTTCCCAATGCATTACTAACTATTTCTGCACTAAATTATTTAAATTTTCTCTAAAAGATAGTGATTATTCGCTGTTTGTGTTTATATTGATAGGAATTTTATTAATAGAAATATATATTGTATGTTAATTTTCATATTGTGTTATGCATTGTTTAAGTTGTATATTCGACATTACATAATATTTTTCAGGCTGGTTTTGTATGTGGAATTTGTTTGCTTGTTGGAATGGCTGGTCTAATGTTATATACCTGTTACAGAATTCTCAAGTCTACTGACGGAATAGGTAACATATTATTTAATACTATAATACTGTTAATGTGCTAAATTTATGGTAAGTAATTAGGTTTGAAATATTCAACAGAATAGTACTGGTTACTAGAATTCATAACTCATGTTTGTTACAATAGCGATGTTGAGTATGATAACAGATAATCTAAAAAAAATTCATCTGTTTGTGTTATAATGAAAATTACCTTTTATTATTGCTCTCCATCAGTTTGTACAGAGGAGCAGGACATAGCTCAATCGGTATCGTGTACGCCTGTGAAGTGGTCAGTCATCGGATTGATCCTTCTCAGTGGACCCATCTGCAGTTTGGGCTATTTTCTCTTCCACCGGTGGTCGACAACTGGTTCATCAAAGGCCGTGGTATCTGTTGTCCTGTTTGTAGGAAAGTGCATATAAATGACCCCTTGCTGCTTATCAGAAAGAGTAGACTATTTGCTGGCAGCTGGTTTGCTCTGAAGAAATGTGTCAAAATGACCATATCATATGTATGATGTCCAATAGCATGTGATAAAATAAAAATCAATGTGCTCCAGTGAGGTCGTTAAATAAAACAAACTTTACAATTTGTACAGAATACACAAAATTACTGGATCAACAACAAGAACATATGAAAAAAAATTTGCATCTTGTACCTTTTTCATCATTTTTTAGTAGATCCCATTTTCATCTCTGTGGCCTTTTTTACTTAGTTTTTATGAACAAAGTTTAATTTTTTAATAAATTATTATTTTTATTTGCCTACATGTTTTCAGAAGCCGAGGAAGGCCAAGTGTTAGAGTTCTCGGATGTTTGTAGACACTATTTTGGGAAGTGGGTTGAACTGTTTGCTGTTGCTTGTTCTTTACTCACTCTGCTAGGAGGCGCCATTGTGTACTGGATCCTCATGTCCAACTTCATGTATCATGTTGTTTCATTTATTTATTGTAAGTCTATTTTTAACTTGTTTTGTTGCTACCAACTTTTAATCTAGCTCTAAAAATCAGGGTCCCTTCTATTAAAAAATTGGGAAATAATATCGCTAAAAGTTTAAAATTGTGAACTTTTCTAATGAATTTTAGGAATTTGGTGGTTTGAAGGGAAATGGGGTCTGTGACTGGCCTGAGCATATGTAATGTTTATTTCATGATGTCCCTCATTATCTACTTAATTCACAATAAACAATGT
Source organism: Cyathermia naticoides (assembly GCA_033042655.1). Taxonomy (NCBI): domain Eukaryota; kingdom Metazoa; phylum Mollusca; class Gastropoda; order Neomphalida; family Neomphalidae; genus Cyathermia; species Cyathermia naticoides. Next base: position 1,684 of record JAUTWP010026109.1, read on the forward strand.
CATTGAATTATTTTGCTAATTTCAAGAAAAGGAGCAGACTAAACCTAAATATATATATACATGTATTGTGACTGTAATGCTCGAAAGAAATATTTCATGTGACTTAATTAATGTGGTGAAATTTGCATTTTGGACATTTCTGAATAGACATTATATAACCAGCCTTTTTCTGTTCATCATAAAATAAAATAAGTTCCTTTTGTTTTCATTCCTATTGTAAAATAATTTCAATACTATGTTCTTACATTGTAGACAAGATAGATCCATCACCAGATTCCACGCATTTGGTGAACTCTTCAAATTATACAGATGGTCAGTGTGTTTTGTTACCTGTGTTCAAACATTTATTAACTCTTTCACCCCGGCTAGCGATATCCTATGCCTTTCACCATGACAAGCCTGTAGAGCGGGTTGCAATACCTGTTTATATTTGCCATCAAGTGACGTGTTATTATAATTAGGTGAAATCTTTCACGACTTTAATACAAATGTGTCCATGTTTTTGGAGATATATAGTTTATATCCAAAATTACCAGTGTATTATTCAGTTTAAGCCATTAACCATGATAATTAATCTGCTATATAAACTCAGTGTACAGGGAATTACAGTGCTGTATAACTTAGTGGTGAAAGAGTTAACCAACATGATAATTAATCTGCTATATAAACTCAGTGTACAGGGAATTACAGTGCTGTATAACTTAGTGGTGAAGGAGTTAAAGCATAGAATAACAAGAAAACACACAAATTTAATCATTTTGATGTGGATCACTCAGTCTGGTTTAAAATCTTGCTTGTGAATAATAATATTTTTATGCTTGTTATTTGTAATTCTTTTTAACAATTTGCTTTTAATATTCCATCTCAGCAATAATGTCTAATGTCTTAAATTACAAACATATAGTACCGAATTTATGAAGCCTGTTTTGGTTAAACACAAGTGTTTAAGCATTGCGTGTAACTGCATTAATATTTGTCTTTATTACTCCCAATTTATTTCAAAGTCAATTAGTAGATTATAAATGATTATTATTTTTTAGTGATTTCTTTATGAGTGATGAAACATGTTTGTTTATTCCAGCTGTTTGTACAAATGTAGTAAGAACTGGAAATATCACAGAACATCATTCCCTGTTCTCAAAGGTCTGGGATGAACAACTTACAGTTCCCTTCTTCCTGATCCTTGTTCTGCTGCCCTTGCTCAATTTCAAGTCACCCACGTTCTTTACAAAGTTCAATGCACTTGGTAAGCATATCCTTTCTACTTATTGAAAAGAGTATGTGGTGGCAGCGGGTTTTCTCCAAAAGAAATTTGACAAAATTACCATATGAATGACGTCCAATAGCCGAAAAGATAAAAATTAATGTGCTCTAGAGGTATTGTTAAATGAAACAAAGTTTACTTGGTAAGCATATGTAATTATGTTGGTCATACTTGTATTTATGGGTATTCATCTAAAGGTATATAGATATAGATACATGTGTATAGTTAATTATGGCATCAATCTGCATTCAAGTTTTACATTACTCTGTTTCTATCAAACTATAAAAATTTGCATGTTATTGAAACTCTGTTCATATTTGCATATATTTATATTAAAACATGTTCTGTGTTTTATAATTTAATTTTTAATTAATTTTTTAATATATATTTGATTTTTTATTATAATTAATTTCATAAAATTGAGCTGTATTCATCATAGCATTTGATATCCTGACATCATGTTTTTATATGTGACATTTAATTCTACAGAATACTTCTCTTAAATTTTATCTGTAATTCATTTTTTAAAAAGAATATTTATTAAAATATTTTCAGGTACTTTATCTGTGGCATACCTAATTTCATTTGTTGCTGTGAAAGCATCAAACTGGGGTATACATATTGATTTCAACACAGTAGATATGAAGTTACCAAGTTATACATCACGTAAGTGTACAAATGGATTTGTTGTTTCAGCTACCATCAAATATAATATGTAGTGTACTTTACATGATATAAATTTTCTTTGTTTTCCCATTTCAATCAAATACTGTACTTAAGAAACTTTTAAGTCAGAACGTCATAGTTTTTCCAGACATTAATTTTTATTCTGTTTATTCTGAATGGTTAATTTGTTGAACTTATTTTCATGTTTATGTCCAATTAAGGTTTAAGCACACTGTCATGGGCACAACTCTTAGCTTCCTGAGACATCTGTTAATGTTAGTAGAAGAGAAGAAACCCACTGCCACTACATTTGTATTACTACTCTTTATTGATAAACAGTGAGGGTTCTTTTATATACACTTTTACACATATAGGGTCAAACACACCACAGCCAGTTGTGGGTCACTGGTCCATGCAACTGGTGTACACTTTCTCAATGATCCATACAGAATACTCATCCCTAATTTTATTATTTTATAAGCATGATGTCTGTGTATAAAATGTCTAAAATCTGAGGATTAAACAAACTTTCCTTTCCTTTCAGAATTTGAGATGACATTTCCTGCTTTGACTGGAATAGCAGCCCTCGCTTATTTTGTACAAAACTGTGTTTTGTCCATATGCAGAAACCAAAAACACCCTGAAAACAATGTATGTTATGTCTTTTTTTCTTCTTTTTTTAATGAGAAAACAATGTACATTATATGTTTTCTTTTCTGCTTAAAGTAAGATTTAAATTTGGTTAATGCATAAATAAATATCTATTAATCACTGTAACTTGGAGATATTTTTAAATATTTATTTTTTACTTGTTTGCTATTATCAGTCTTTAATGATAACAAGGTCCACATTTGATGTAATTGCTACAGTTTCCTATTCTCCAGTACTGACCTGTATGATTTTACATGTCTTATAGTCCTTATAACTGAAACCTATAGTCAATGTAAACATTATACGTTATAGGTGCGGGACTTATCAACAGCTTACGTTCTTGTGGCTGCCACCTACATTTTTGTAGTACTAACCTATATGATTTTACATGTCTTATAGTCCTTATAACTGAAACCTATAGTCAATGTATACATTATACGTTATAGGTGCGGGACTTATCAACAGCTTACGTTCTTGTGGCTGCCACCTACATTTTTGTAGGTGCTCTGTTTTATTCATCATATCCCTTAGAAAAGTTGTGTATTCAAGATGTGAGTATTGTTCTGTAATTTGTTAGCATATGTAATTATAAATGACCCGTTTTTATCAAATGGGTTTAATGTTGTTGTTTGCTATTATTAAATTATCAATTTTTCTGAAAATCACCTATATACAGTCAAACTTCGTTAACTCAAACTTCGATCATTCGAAAACTTTGTTAACTCAAACTGAACTGCTGGTTCTGAATCTTATTGTATTCCTATACAAATTAGTAATAATGACCTTCGATCATTCAGAGTTTTGCAATCTATGTAAAAGGAAAGTACAGTTCTTACGATATGAAACAGAAATGACTAAACTGGGAAATTGCACTGCATTCGGGTCTCGTTTGTAATAAATCTTTGAAAAATGTGAAATTTAATAACTCAAACTCCCCGAAACTCAAATTATTTATCCGACCCCTTGAATTTTCGAGTGATCAAAGTTTGACTATTAGAAATACAGCACATATTTTTGTCTAAGAATATTAGTCACAAATGTGAACATATTCAGGTTATTTAAATATAGTTTCATGACTTTTAATTGGGAATTTTATGAACATTAAAAATAAAAACTTATTATTTTGAAAATAGAAAATTTTAGCTTTAAATATTTTTAGACATTATCAATACTACACAATAGAGTTCTTTTAAGATATATTTGTTAGAAGATATGTTATTATTAATGTTTTGAAAGCTTATATTCATCAACTGTTGATGACTTATTTAATTTTGTTTAGAATTTTTTGAACAATATTGCTACAAGAGATGTCATGGCATTTGTTGCTCGAATTGGATTGTTCTTCCAAATGTCAACCGTGTTTCCACTACTGATGTATGTATTCAGAGTACAACTCCTAAGTACTTTGTTTGGATCATACTGGCCAAGGTATGGATATAATTCAGGGATTTTTCCTAATGGTAAAACGGGTAAAATTGCATACCCTAAAACAAATTTAGGGTACACATATGTATCTTAAAATTTTCAAATTTACTTTTTTCTAATGTTAAAAAAGTTGTTTAAATTTTACTGTATAACTCCGTGTCAGTGACATATATCAATGAAGCAGTCTCAATCATCAAGTTATCATTAAGTATGCAGTAGCTCTTACCAGTGTCACACATTTTATCAAGTCCACTGTATCTAGTGACAGTTAGTGGTACAATTTGATTTTTTTAATAGTGCCTACTCTAAAAACATTTCTGCAAGAAACCTTGATATTATTATTATTATTTGTGTGATAAATTTAATGAATTACTTTTCTTTGCAGCTGGAGGCATGTTCTGTTGCTAAATTTGACCCTCATTGGCATCTGTATCATCTTTGCAGTGTTTTTGCCACATATTGGCAAAATAATTGGGTATGTTTTATAATAATAATATTAGATTTACTTAAAAGTTATATTAAACAATGGAAATAATATTACATTGTCCCCCTCTGCTACCTCCCCTCTAGTGGCATCGTTAAATAAAACAAACTTTTTTACTTTTGAATTACTACAGATCTGTGATTCCTAACATTTTAAATATTTATTTTAATATTGAGAGATTTGTTTTTAATAATAACCTAGGTTTTTTTAGTACATCTATTAATATAGTATTCATTTATTTTCCCGGATGCTGTTGATGGCTTAGGTCATAACCGGCGCCTAAGAGAGATTTCTTCTATAACAATGTTCAGAATGTAGACATTAAATAACATTAACTTCACTTCATTTATTTTATCTCTTTTCAGATTTGTTGGTGCCTTTTGTGGTCTGGCGTATGCAATAGCACTGCCCTGCATGGTCTACATGAAGTCTTGTTACATTGAAAAGACACTGACCTGGCCAAAAATTATTATACATTCTTTTCTTATTTTCATTGGACTGGCAAACTTCATTGGTCAGTTTTTAATACTTGGGCATACAACCTAACTGGATTTGTTTGTGATAAATTATGCAAACTGTGATGTTTATAATGATATTAATTTTATTTTAAATGTTAAAAGATTTGCATATATACACATTCTTTTCTTATTTTCATTGGACTGGCAAACTTCATTGGTCAGTTTTTAATACTTTGGCATACAACCTAACTGGATTTGTTTGTGATAAATTATGCAAACTGTGATGTTTATAATGATATAAACTTTATTTTAAATGTTAAAAGATTTGCATGTACACCTGCTATTTTTAATGACATTTTTTTTTTTACTTGCATATACATGTATACTTTTATGATCTCTGCATGTCCAATGTGGGAAACAAACACTTGAGGTTAATATCAAAAGCACTGTTTTACTATTCAGCCATTAATAACCATATAGAATCTAATGGTAACACATGTAGGTTTTTTATGTAGAACATTGTATTTTTGGTTTTTAAATTTTTACCGATATTAAAAAGAATGTTTTAGGTTTTTTTACCTAACATGCTAATGTCATGTGAAAAATGTATCAGAAATAAAATATTTACTTTTAACTGACCTAAATTGCAGGATGAACTAACTCAAGTCTTTGGTTTGAATCATGGTGCAAATATGAATTTATTATACAGTAATGTATAATATATATTTATGTTTGACAATACTAAGCAATATATATTTACAGGCCAGTCTTACATGTATTGTTATTGATTCACATTCCTATTTTTATAGCAATAAAGTAAGCAGAATATAAACTTCTGCATACATTTGCGTAACAAAATGTTTTTATATTGACGAAACAGTTGACTGTGTCAGAAAACCGATAAACTACTGTAAAAAGAAATATTTTAGCGAGATAATATTTCTAACAAGGTAATTTGTGGGAAAAATGTTCATGTTACACCGAGGGGACACTATTGTTAAATCACCACACCATAGGGAACCATTTATGTGGGGACTTAAGTTTGTGTTGTGATTTAGATTTTTACGTGAATATTTCCTACAAAGATATTTCTTTTTAAGGTAGATAAATCTTTGCACATCCCAAATATGTATTTTTTTTACATAGCATATATTGTACAAATTTGTTTGTTATGGCATATTTACATGTGTTTGTGAATAATAATTTTAAATGTACAATTAGATAAATTATATCATATTGCTTCAAATTGAAGTTTAATTCTGATGAAAATATAATACTCGTACATGTATATTGGTAGTTGGCTCCACCTAACTCTCCACTACTTTAATTGGAAGCAGACCTTTCTTTTAACATGTACAGGTATGATTGTGCATGTAATTTCAGTGTAACAAGTGTGAAAAACTTAACAAACTACCGTACATTTAAATACATTGGACTCTGTCTAATCCAGATTTCTATGTAAACCAACAAGATTTTAAAGTCTCATCCAGCAACTTAAGACTGGATAAAATTTGTCTCTAATGGCACTCTGTCTAAACCAGCATATGTCCTTGGTCCTAACTGTAAATGTCTATATTGATTTACACAAGAGTTTTCATACATTGTACAGCCAATTGGATCCCCTTTTTAATAAAACAAGTGTGTTTCAATTGTAACAGTTTGCACAATGTTGTGTGAAGTTTGGTTGTTTGTATAAAATGGTGTGCCTTAAGTATATGAGTTGTTGGGAATTGTTCACTTGTCCATGTTGTTGAAAAACTTAAGTCTATGGAAAGGTACTCTCTGGTTTGGTGCTAATCTGTCCATCCATAAACTATGTAAAACTATATATTTATTTTTAGCTCTACTATGCTATTTATCAGCAGAGCTTCTCTGATACTGATTTGTCCTGTGTCCTGCGCTTGGCCATTCATCAACTGTTTAAAAAGTCTCTCCTATACATTTGATTAAGTTTGATCCAGGGCTTCTCTGTAGCAGTTCCCATACAGTAATAGATGTACTTTTATATTTTATCAAAGTTAGAATTGTAAAAGGTTTTTTTTAATTTTTTATGAAAATTGATTTAAATTTTAAATCTTTCTAAATGACCATATGGATGACATCCAATAGTCAATGATAAAATAAAAATTATTGCACTCCAGTGGCATTGTTAAATAAAATAAACTTTTTTTTACTTTTTTTTAAACTTTCTCCTAATGTTTTGATTGTAGCCTTCCAAAACAAATTGAGTGAAAAAAACATTAATGTTGGATTTATTTTCATTTTTATGAATGGTGGACATTTAAAAATAGCTAACTAAATAGTGGAGCTATATTAACCAAGAGGTTCTTGATAAAATTAAGAAAAGATTGATGTTTGGCAGAGATTACTTTATCACAAAACTAACCTCCTGAATGTTTTGTCAATGTTTGTTAAATAATGCGTGGAGATATGTTGATGAAAATTAATGTGTTACTAAGTAACTTATCAATGATAATAATGGCATTAAATATGTTATTTATTACTCTCAGGATGGCCCACTGGATGTTATTTTTGTGTGAATATTGATTGATTTTAATAATTTGTCATAAAAATGAAAAATATTTTATTTTCAGTTAATTCATTTTATTCATTTATTATCATTGTGTTTGTCATAGCTTGGAATCAAATTACTGTATTTTCAATGTTTGTTTTTATTTTCTGACAACAAAAGTAGAGAGGCAAAATATATGTTTCTTTGTTTTTTAAATGATGGCAGCATCATCCTTTATGTTTAAGTCTACATTATATTATTTTGTATAGTATAACAAACTATAAGTGCTGTTTTAATGAAACTTGAGTCATTGTATCATCTGTGAATATCCATTTCAAAGCATGGTACATGTTTTTAAGTTTTATTTTTAACAACTTTTAATTCTGTTTTTCAATATGTTAATCATCCTTAGATATCATCCTGAAATTTTAGATGAGTTATTTTGTTCCTTAAAATTATTATTTTGCATTTATGCTGGGTTTCATCAGCTTTTTACATGTACTTGATTCATTTACTTGAAAGTCCTGTGTAGTTTAGTTATGTAACCAATTTTCTGTTGAAATTTTTCATTTTAATTCTATTTAAGTAAAACCAATTCTATAAATCTTTAGTTAATTTTGGAGTGAAAACTAAAATTTAGTTAAGTATTGACTAATTAGTTTAAAATCTGATTGTTAATCATGAATCGCTCAAGTCAACAGATGATACAAAGCACTCATTCTTGCCCTTCTAATTTGTGATGTTTAAACATGTTGAAAATCAGGTCTTTGTTTTTCCAATGAATACATTTTTCTATATGTTCTTAAAGGAGTAGTAACACCAACAATAATGTTTTTTAGTTGAAAAGATGAATATCTATGTTAAAAATAAATACAAAAACTGCGTATTCTACTAATTAAAAACCACAATAATTCTCACTTGCTGTAAGTGGCCATTTTTAATCTTTAGAATTGTCTCCCCTTGATTTCTAGTACCGGATATGACTCAGAAAGAGGTCTTTGTTATTGTACAGTATTACATGATTGAAAATCTTGCCCTCGAATACATTGTTGTTTGATATTATCAATATATGTGTTCAATCTTGCAATACTGTACAATAACAATTTATTCGAGGTCGAGATTTTCTTCTGGGAGTAGTGAAAACTTTATCGACGAAACTTATTGAACCAGACCAGATTTTGGAGCCATATCTGTCAAAACTGGTGTTTACATCAGCAGAGATGAAGCGAAGGGTCAAGTGTTTGGAATACAACACATGCGATTTAGTCATTCTTTATTAGTTAACGGAAATTTATGTAGGCTTATTCAAAGTTTACTATTTCGAGAATTATTACAAAAAACTAGCACAACACTGCAGCATACTCCTGGGTTGATTCAATGAAAGTGTCAAGCTTTAAAACCAATTCAGACTATATTGAGTAGATTCTATTTACTGTGAATGCTAATACCTTCTGTTATGCAACACCGCTTGTGACACACAAATAAATTCAAAATATCATGTGACACCATAGGCACTCCATCCCTTGGAAGGAAAATGATGGTGCTTGATGAAGATGATAGCGTCACATTTTTATTTATTTAAATAAACCAATATACTGCTTCATGTTAACAAACTATGTTTATTAAATATTATGGAATATGTATAAAAGCCTTACTTGACTATCCCTTTAAACAAGTTGACTAACCAATGGTTAAACCTGATATAGACATGGTTGTAGTAAATCAATTCAAAGGATATTATCATTGGTGTTTTGAACAAACAAAAAAGTAGATTGTGTCTCTTTAATATTGAATACCGTAAGTGTTAGAAATGATGCTGGTCATTGTAGCGACTTGGCAATAACAATATAATATTTTGTATTTTTATATGTTGACAATGTATTTCATTAAAACCAGGCTTTTCTAAATACAATCATCCTAACCTAGTCACATGAATTACTAACTTTTTCATTCCAGTTATTAATACCACAACTGTAAAAATATATACATAATATAAATGTAGTGATCACAGAAAATACTTGACACTCTAAAATGTGTTTATTTTATGAAGTTTTTAGATTATATTGGTCTTCCAAATATTTTTTACAAAATCCGGACATTATTAACACATGAAATTTGTACAATATGAAAGTGTGGGATATTTAGTCACTGTCATTGGTTGGGTATGTATATACACCAATTATCTTGAAACTATTTTTGTTTCCTGAATTACATCCCACTGTCTGGCGTACCATAGTTGGTTGAGAGCTAGAATCAATTCCGAAGGATAAAATAAAGGAATATGTGAATTTGTTTAAAACAGAACCAGTCTTTGGTAGTTTGGTGAGGTTGGCTGTAAGTTTTAATTAATTCTGAGGGAACTAATATGAATGTAAAACAGAACCAGTCTTTGGTAGTTTGATGAGGTTGGCTGTGAGTTTTAATTAATTCTGAAGGAACTAATATGAATGTAAAACAGAACCAGTCTTTGGTAGTTTGATGAGGTTGGCTGTGATTTGAAATTACATGTACCTGTAGTTCCATTGAGGTTAGAATGGTATTGGATTAAACTAAACCAATCTTTGGTTGTCTTACAAGGAAGTTTGTGATATAGAATTCATTGATTTTGAATAGGTCGTTATGAAACTGGATAAAATAGAACCTGTTTTAAGTGTCTGGTTTAACATGTGCCTATTATAACTTTGATATCAGGAGCAGCTGTAGCTCAGTCGGTAGCATGTCTATCTTTGGTGGTTAGTCATCGGATCGATCCTTCTCAGTGGACCCATCAGCAGTTTAGGCTATTTTCCATTCCAACCAGTGGTCCACAACTGGTTCATCAAAGACTGGTATGTGCTGTCCTGTATGTGGGGGCCCTTGCTGCTTATCAGAAAGAGTATTAGGCGGCAACAGTTTCCTCTGAAGAAATGTGCATGGCATCCAATAGCCGATGGCAAGATAAAAAACAATTTGCTGTAGTGGCATTGTTAAATAAAACACTTTATTTTGTTTGTTTGATATCACTTCATTACAATCTGTAACCTAAACTATTTTATCATTACATATACATTACTATTTATTGATATGTCTTTTTTTATGTTCTATGCAACACAGGTTTTTAGTATATTTTCTAAATATTTTATATTTAGAATCCATGCACTTCAGCTTGTTTTAATTGGTCTTAAAAGTCCCATAAATTGTTTTGGAATTTTATATTTCAGCACCATCTAAAACTCATTTCTGTTCTTTATTATCCATTGTTTTTCATTCTTTTTAAAATACTAAAAAAACACCTACATGACTTAATTTTTTTAAACAATTGAACCCTCTAATAGCTTAGCAGTGGTGCTGATGTCTATGGGCAGCACTAATATTTATAATACTTTATTTTTTACAGAACATTCAAGGTTTTCATGATTCTTTTTTGTCCAGTGTCATTTTTATCCCTGCATTGTGTTGAGTAACTAAAAGACTCTTGACATTCGTTAATGGCATTTTATTAAATGTTCAAACATATACTAAAAAAACCTATTTATTTTCTTTTATGCAAAATTGTGTTAAATAAAGAAATGAATACTTTTGATTATGGATTTGTTTTATTTTGATGTTAAAATAAAAATAAGTTTGTGTAAGCTATTACAAAGTGATGTAGGGGTCAACATTGACATTAAACATGTGTTTATGAGCTAAAATTACAGGTAGAAATGACAATGGTAACTCTGACTGTATTATTAAAACATGTAGTTTATAAAAAAAAATACTGCATATAATTTCTGAAATGTATTGCAATATGCAGTTTCCTAAAAATCTATGGTGTATCCATGTTGACTACAAAACCCCAATACTTATAGGAAAAAAAGCCCCTTATAATCTTGGAAAATATATTGGTGGTGGTACCATAATTTTAATTTTAGCAACTGAAAGTATAAATGATAATCTTAATCCAGCACAGAATGATTTCAAGTACAACTGAAAGGAATGAAATGTTAGTTTTAGATTGGAGAGACTGAGTACATGGCAGTTTTCAAAATGTGTGTTCAAGATTGACAAAATAATATATACCATAATAAAATAATAATTTTGACAGGTCAGATATAAAACCAATGCACCACAAGTGTTGAATGGATTGATATTCACATCAGACCAGTGTTAATGTGCATACTAGTAACATGTACACTTAGTCCAGCAGTAGTGCAGATAACCTGGAAATTTAGTTCCCACAAAGTTTTTTTGCTGTTGTTATATCTTTGGAGGGTGCTGATCAAGAATCTGGATGATGCCACCCTGGCACCCTTGAGCGTTTTGTATAATATGCAAATTAAGGCCATTACCAAAATTTCATTTTTGAGCCTTAACTCACTTATTATACAAGATAAACGAACAAATGTGGTGTCTACACCTAGGTTTTCAGGGTCTC
>JAUTWP010026219.1:0-13536 GCA_033042655.1 Cyathermia naticoides
TGAGATTCAAACGTCTAATTACAAACAAACACAAATAAAAAATATAATAAATTTCATTATTTTTAAAAAGGGTTACGTTTGTTTGATGAGCACCACATTCCATCTGATACAATGATCAGCTGCACCATATTTAGGTCACATGAATAGCCCTATGACGTAGTGATGGCAGACATCTGGCTACTCGACTCGCCGATTTATAGTGTATTTTGCGTGATCTAATAACGATACAGCAAATCGTTGTGTCAGAAGAATGGAGCGTGGTGCGCATCAAACAAACGTACAAGATATATATTCAAAATGGTTAAAAAAAATTAAAACAGACTCTGTCACTTTAATATCATAGTATTACACATCATCATTAGTTGGTATGCAAAACTACACGAGATTTGAATGAAATTAACACGCAACTAAACAAATGTTTCAGATTTTAAAGCTATACATTCCACGTTCATATCCTAAAGTGAAGCATGTATTGCAATGAAAGATGTATATGTAAACGACACAAACCTTTCATACACTTATTAAATGAATACTACAAATAGCATCAGTGGCGGTTCCAGAAATTTAATTTAGGGGAGGCGTGCAATGACAAACCTAAGTGCCACAAACGTTCCCCAAATTATTTACAACGTAAAAAATAGAAAAAAATAATCGCTACATTTAGGGGGTCGTGCGCCCCCTCATGGAACTGCACCTGAGTAGAGCACGAGCGTGAAATAAAAACATTGTATGGCATCTAGGTTAATTAATATTTTTTGAATTTGCATCCATTGCAATTTAAGTTTCAAAGATTGTGTATAATACAGAAGCAGCACGCCTGATATGTTTAATACATTTTGAAGTATGCCCTTGATCTCTCTGGTTTAATGCGTTTAAAATTGGTAACCATACACATACCATGTAAAGACATTTAGCATGCAATCAGACGTGTTATCTAAACCTAGCATGTTATCCGTTATCTAAACCTTGCCAAACAAACACAATGTCAAAACGTGACATTCTATGTTTCTTACATTGTTTGAATGTTTAGGCTATTCTGCGTTTGTTAATTATGTTTTACATTATTTAATAAAAAGACCACGCGACCTGACAACGTCTGAACCTGCACGTATAATCAGATCAAAAGTTTTACATTGAGATGTTTCTCAAGAATGTCACCATCATCAGTCCTATATGGTATAACACTAAAACAAAGACACACCTTGCTAAGCAATTATTCCCGTTTGTATATCCTCAACCACGAACCATTAATCCACACACATATCTGCCGTGACGACAACCAGATGCAATGGCATCAAGAAATCAATCTTGATAAACAGTAATCACACAATATTTCAAAATTTTAATTTCTCCTAATACTGTGTAACACACTGCACTAGCCGTGGGCTATGTCACAATGATACTTTTCCACTCCAACCATTTGGCTATTTGTCCTCGTGATGTCACAGAGGTAGAGTGTTTACATAAAACGTCTGTCCTCTTTTGTGATGTTCTGCTAATCTAGCTGCTCCACCGTTGCGTGGACGAGTTGTATACTATAGGTAAACAAAGACAGAAGTCTATGAAGACGAATCTACTCGCAATCTGAGAGATCAATACTAGAAGAAACTACAGCTCAACATTAGCCCAAATCTCTTCCAGGTAGATGCAGCATAGTCAGGATTGACCCAGATATACTTTGATCAAATGGAAGCATTATGGTCTCCGGGCAGGGTTTGTAATGCCAGATATTGTTAATTATTATTCTCGGCGGATCATGGTTCCGGGTTCTCCGGTTATGATTAAGTAGCACATGGGAGCATCAATGCCGCGCGCTCAGATGATTAGCATACCATCAATTGACGCAGTTATTAGCATGCTAACACGTTTTATTTTCTCTCAACACCACGTCAAAGTGATGCGAATACAAGCGATTTTTTCTTTAGTAACATTTTTTAATTCATTGTTAAAATATAAAATATTTATCGATTTTTGTGAACTGAAAAGCCGTCTCGGAACGTTATAAAGTGATAGCAATGAGACTGATGATGTGTGTATCCTTATAAATACGACTGATGATGTGTGTAACCTTATGAATACAACAAATGATTTTTGTAACATGAATACAACAAATGATTTGTGAAACCTTATGAATACAACAAATGATTTTTGTAACCTTATGAATACAACAAATGATTTTTGTAACCTTATGAATACAACAAATGATTTTTGTTACCTTATGAAGACGACAGATGATGTTTGTAACCTTTTCTTTTTAATTCAACTTCAAACAATAATATCAATACGTGTAGACGATAATATGTCGTCTAAATGAAATATCCACAAGAATTGTGTTTTATAGTTCTCTATACCAGGGATTAAGCAGTGTTAAACTGTCTTATAGATACTGGGCCGAATTTATGAAGCGTGTTTTTCTCTTACACGTGTGTAACTACATACATTCATCACAATGCTTAAACACATGTATAAATATAAACCAAACAGTCTTCATAAATTCGGACCACTATCTTTAATTACACTCTCCGCACATATCCCATATAAGAGCTGAATCCGCATTTTGCCTTTACAAACATATCTGGACTCTATTGTGAGTAGATATGAATTTGAATGTAATAATTACTCAGTTCATTTGTATTGATTTGCTATTAACAATTTAATAGAATATAAGAAAGATTATGAAAATACGAACCGGAAGTGGATCCAGTCCCATGCGCATGCGTTTTGCATTCTGACTTTCATTGTCGCATGCACTAGCTAATATTCCTTCTGCCGCGGCGGATGTCAAGTGCGGTGGTGTTGGGCGAAGCTGCTGAAAGAGAAATCCTGATCAACGCACTGGTAATAGACAAACACCGTGCCACCAAACCGCGGTCCGTTAAACACGTAAAACCTTTCCTGTACATATACATATTCTGCCAATGCAGTGGTTATAACAATACTGAATAATAAATACTGTTTGTTTATGCAAAAATACGGAAGAACTATTAGAATTCATCTGAGACGAATAATAGAAAACTGCTTAAATGTCAAAGAACCCTACTATGCAAATTGCGAAACGAAATTAAACAGATGTTTTATTCTAACGAGATTCGGTATTAAAATGGTTGTCATATTTCGACAAATTAATATACAGGTATATATAATGTGTGTAGATTGCCCCATCGCCTGTTAGACATGATCATTTGGTAATGAATGTATGGTGGAATCACTTAGATTTCATAGACAATTCATTTTAGATTTTTAAAAACAAACATATTTTTATTGTAATTTTAAAATGTTATGATAATTGTGTATAGTACACGTTTTTGTTATTGAATTTTATTTACATGTAGTTTAATACCGTAAAGATACATTTTTAAAAAATATTATTTTAATTTTCACTTACTGGTTCCCATCCATTCTGTTCCTTGGAGCGCCTCATCCGGCGGCAGGATTTAAGATATGTACGTATTCTCTTCCGGGACCGAATGTGATATTCCGGAAATTGTCTGTCACATGCTTCTAGAATGGCCTGTATTTTGTCCTTTGGTTGCTTGGAAATGGGAACCATCCTGTCTAGGTTCTCATCCACGAACAGTCGGACGAACATCTAGAAGACAAACATAACATTCAGTGTATTTGTTTTGGTAAAAATGTTATAAGATGAAAATAATAGATTGCAGTTGTGTTTGTATTTTGTATTAGTAAAGTTGTTATAAGATGAAAAGGAGAGAATGCTGTTGTGTTTGTATTTTGTATTAGTAAAGTTGTTATAAGATGAAAAGGAGAGAATGCTGTTGTGTTTGTACTTTGAACCATTAAGATGTTGTAAGATGGAAAGGAGAGGAGATATTTTAGTTGTGTTTGTAGTTAGCACTAGTAAGATGTTGTAATATGGAAAGGAGTTTGGAGATATTGTAGTTGTGTTTGTAGTTAGCACTAGTAAGATGGAAAAGAGACATTATAAAATGAAATCAAGAATCTTACATTGAATGCTTTCAGTCTTTCTGGGTCGTAGTTTGCAGTGATTTTCTCATCTTCATCGTCATCATTGTCGTCATCATCGTCCTTTCCGCCGTGCATGTCATCGGTGGCGCAGCCTTCACTCGTTTTTGTAATCACACTCTGGAAAAAACAATAATTATAAAATATAGCAAATATAATTTGTATGTGTAAATATATTTTTAAATCCTCCTAAGGGAAGTATCCTTATAAAAAGGTAAATATAATAAATCAACATTCTACAATCAAATGTTCGGTCTTCTGCCTTCATCAAGAATCAGATACAATTATTAAAGTGATATCCATATTAGAAAGAAACTGATATCAACAAAAACATAAACAGAGAATACCTGTACATAGTTCATAGTGACGTAATAACGATGCAAAGTTCTATATTCTTTGTTAATATTTTTTGTTGATATCAGTTTCTTTCTAATAATTATGGATACCACCTAAATAATGTGTCTTGTGTCTAATATATAATGAAGTAATTTTATTTAAGTTCAAACTCTCAATCAAAATAGGATTATTTGATTTCTGAAAACATTCATTTCCAACTTTTATGCAAAATCTTTTCCTCGAGCCTTGACAAAAAAAATCGTCTAATGCTTTGAACTCTATCGCCGCCATAGAGTTACTTATTTAATCCAATAAACAAAATATGAAACCAAATCGTCTTAATGCGCCGCGTGTCGCTGCACTGGCGGGGAAACAAAAGACAATTTAGTTTTCCCTTGTCTGTCATAAAGTCAGAGACGGAGACGTTAGGATGAAGCTCTTGACTTGTAACTTCTTTATCCAGTTAATATGTTGTTAGAATTTCGCAACGGAAGGAAATTGTGTTCTGACCTTTTCTTTACGAGGCAGCTCATACCTAAGCAATTAAATTATAACCGCCTTGCGTGCCAGTACAATCAAAGCGAGCACTGGCTCGACAGAGGCGCCAGGTACCCTATAAACATGACAACTCACTGATAAAATATAATGTACATGTATTTGTTGTTTAAAAACTAACATTGGCGCTAATATTCACAAAAAATATATGATGTAGATTTGTCTTTTAAAACGAATACGTTCCCTCTAAATCTTAGAGTAAAATAAATAAGAATCTTATGATGTAGATTTGTCGTTTTACCTCTTATCACATTCTCATTCTCTGGTGATGTAAATAAAACATATTCCATTACACTAAACATGTATGGAGCAATACTAAAACATGATGAAGATTCGGGGTCTGAAAGCTAACATGTCTTGTCTTGTTATGAGGTTCTTCACAATTATCGATATTTTACTATTAGTTCGAATAGTACGCATTTCCAATAGTCCAAGGGAATTACAGGTAAACATGTGTGCCCATGGATCACCGAAAAGCGTGTGTGATACTACAGACAATACATAAAGGTACGACTGATAGGAATGTAACTATTGTTGACTATACAACCCGCCTAAAACGAGGCATCCTCTGAAGGGCGTGACTTTAACAGCTCACCACAGACAGTGGGCTAGGCTACATCAGGGATGGACTGTGAGACAATGGCGTAACACAATCTTACAGACGAATTGTTGGTGCGATAAAGGTACGATAGTTACATCCACATTAGTCGTTCTCTTATTTATTGTGGGGAGTATATATTTAACCAGCATCATTTACGATTTGGAATTTCTCAGGCAGCAGTAAAAGCGGAAAGTAAAAGAGGAAAAAAGTCCGCGTGTGAAGCAGATGGTTGTTGGGTTTTCAATTACTGGTTCACCAAATGCCGTGATAGTTGTTATCATGTAGGTAGGAAAGCGGACACAAAAAAATCCCTTGTTTGTCGGCAGCGGGTTTCGTCTGAAACTGTGTCAGAATGACCATAAAAATGATGTTAGATGTCCAGTAGCCGATGATTAAACAGCAATCAGTGCTGTAGAGGCGTCACTAAATAAAACAAACTTTACTTTTCCTAAGCGAAAGAGATCCAATAAACAATGAAGTTACATATTTAAAAAATAAATAATAGTGAATCAAGATACAAAGCGGGGCCTACCGGTAGAAACATTGCTGGTAGCAAAAGTAAAGTTTGTTTTATTTAACGACGCCACTGCACATTGATTTTTTATCTTATCATAGGCTATTGGACGTCATACATAATGGTCATTTTGACACATGTTTTAGAAGAAACCACCTGCCACAAGATAGGCTACTATTTTCGATAAGCAACAAGGGATATTTTACATGCACTTTCCCACAGACAAGACAGCACATACCACGACCAGAACGGAAAATGGCTCAAACTTCAGATGGGTCCACTGAGAAGGATTGACCCGACGACCGAACATTGTGTCAAGAGTCAGAAGCAAAACCGCCAAAATATGTGTTCAAGAAATATTACATTTCCACAAGTTCCATCAATTATAGACAATTGAAACATGTGTTGCCAAAAAAATCTAAGAAATTAGAACACAGATTTGTTTTAGAATGTTTTCCTGACCTAAATAAACTAAATTACCTGAATAATAGTATGGATTAACTTCCACTGTCTTGGTTTTCACTGCTCAAAATGCATTTAGCGTGAACTGCATTCTGCACGAAGTATGCACATTGCGAATATGACTGTCTTATAATTTATTATAAATTGAATAACTACGTCATTATTAAAAATGTCAGGTCCGACATCAGCCAATCCCGTTTGTATTATTTAAAAATACTGAATGTGTGATAACACTCTTTGGCCTTTCTCAAATCCTGATCAAAAGAAATCAAGAGTATTTTGATCACACCATACTTTGAATGGTATTGGTTAAGAATGTGATATGTCCTATTCATAAATAATTTAATTATAATCTATGACTTTGCGATTATGATTTATATTATCCTACGACGCTAATTATTTATTAGTCCTAAACTATGGCATATAATTTATATTTACCAGTAGCCATAAGATATGTGATTTATAGTATCCTTTTAATCATATAATATATTATTTATATTTTCCTATATAACCGTGTCATACAAGCTTTACATTATCCTTATGATGAGATTTAGTGTTTGTATTACCCATATTTCGTTGAGATAAAAACTTTATAATCCATAAGATTGTGTCATCATAAAACGTTCGTTAGTTAAATCGTAATAAATTGTACTTTATAATCCATATGATTTTGTTATCATAAAACATTCGTTAGTTAAATTGTATTAAATTATAAACTTTATAATCCATATGATTTTGTCATCATAAAATGTTCATTAGTTAAACCGTATTTTTATTTCGCATTGATTTGATATTTAGTTTTTTGTTATTTACTTCAAACAATTCACGAAGCGCTATGGGTAAACTGTTCGCGTGTACTACATCAAAAGCCGTGCACAAAGTCAGCAGAGGATGATGCCGAGAGCGCTGACGTTCCAATCACGGAGGCACCGTGAAACCTTGCAGTCTAAGGACGTGTGTCAGAGCGAGGCTACGTCCTGCCAGCGGTGGTAGGCAGGCGACTCGATGATTGCTTTCAAGCCTTTTAACCAGCCTTCCACTGTCACCTAGCGGTTCGTTCCGTCACCAGCGCACAACACGTCTAGACACAGGCAGCAGCGTGGAGCTGGGGGACACAATTACTGTGGAGAGGTGAGCACAAGAATGACGCCAGCAAACGGTTCCAAAAGACGGCTTTTGGAGCCACTAATTTCCATAGTAACAACATGAATGCCAATTGCCAGGCCCTCAGAGAGCCAATTAAAGATTCGGCCTCGTGGTTGGATTTATCACAAAGGTTGCTAACTTTGTTCTCCTTTTCTGCTTCAGACACTGGTAATTGACCGCGCTGGCTGTGCAGTTCTGTCCCCGCATTACCCAGCACTGCCCGCTCTATCAGCACGCGTACCATCAACTCCAAAACTTGCTACCTTCTATTCCTCATGGGTAGCAATAGAATTGGTCACACTCGCTCAGAAAGACGCTGGTAAAATCAATACCGGGTTCTTTGCCATTACACACGGATGCGCTTGTTATTTGCAAGCATCGCATTGTTACTGCCTTTGCTATCTTACGTCTAACACCGCGCTGAACTGCTCAAGTTATCCCATGACTTGGTAATGCTCACAGGAACACACAATGTGTCATAGTTTGACGCACCATTTCTATAAGCACGTACAGTTTTGTATATGAATCGATTTTTGTTATTTAGAGTCAAAATCTGAAACAAAACGAATTGACTTCTGCTAAAGTTCTTTTATCTTTTATGTTTCAACACTTTAAACGAAACGATTTTTGTTGTTTGGAGTTCAAATCGGATTTGTTATTTCGGTAACAAATGTTTATAGGTATTTGAAACAAAACAAACTGACTTGTATGAAAGTTGCTTCCTGTTTTTATGGATTTATGTCAGAATCAAAACCATAGCCAAAGCAAGAACTGATAGAAACATCTTAATGATTTACTATACATTAAATAGTTTAATGATAATAAATTGTATCATTTGTACTTAATATCGTACTAAGCGAGCTAACAGTTATAAATGCAAGATGAATAGAGAGGGCATTAATTATTCATTAGAGGCGGGCTTTGTTATCATACAAAACAACAGAACCGGTTTTAAGGTAGCACAGAAGCCATGTGAATAAAAGAAAGGTTTGTTTCCTGACACCCAGCACATTGTTTAACCAGCGGTTATTGCGTGTCGAACATATGGCATTCACGAGGCATTGCAATTCAAACAGAGAGATTGTGAAAATCATAAAAAATATTGAAATATTTCTCTGGATTGAAACACAGAGAAATTCTTATAACAATGATACACAATTGAAAACGCGTTCTGGCCCACTACGCTCGCACGTACATGTACGCACGCACGCACACATACATCTAATAACTTCTAATTAAAAAGGTGATGTGTGTCGCTAAACAAACTTTTAATTTCTTTTGAGGTCAGGCCATGTTGGTTAACGTCTACATTCAGAGTCAGGTTGGTATAACAGACGCTTCTTCACGTCACCGGTTATAGGTCAAGCCATCCACACGGGAAGAGATGAAAATGTAGTCATTTTACTTTTCTATGAGCCTGTTTGTAAAACAGTCACCATTGAACAACAGGTGATTGCATGTCTATGGTACGCCCATATGACACATACTAGTAATACAAAGTGTCGAGCTACTATTTCAGCTACTGGAATTGATCCGTCATGTGGGTGGTGTAAAAACCAGGAAGATTTCATTATATACGGCAACTTGATGCCGGGGATTGGATGACAGGCTGCCCGATTGGGTTAGATGAGATCGTACTTAGTCAATGTTTTACAACACGCTATGTTGTGCTACGTATCACACAGAAGAAAAAAACATTAAACTAGAGAGGTGAGAAGTAGAAGAAAACAACCATATATAAGTACAGTCCAACCTGTCTTAAGCAGCCACCGAACCGAGTAGGACGAAGTGGGCTCTTAAGACAGATGTCTGGTTAATACAGGTTACATTGTACTAAATTAGTTGATTTGAGAGAAAATAAAGATATCCTTTACAGATAGGGGGATGCGTAATACAGGTGGCCGCTTGAGAAGATTTAATTATCGCAAAAATCTGCTAAATTAGTTCGAAGTACATCAAGATATTTACGTCTACACAATGGCATAATATATTACATACAAGTTGCCGACACTTGGCTTCATCACTGTTTTAACAGTGGCTCATGAGTGGACTTTTCTTAGATTCTGACTTATGTAGAGATATTTTATTGTTTCTTGTTTGACAAGATATTATAAGACGTTGTAGTCCACAACTACTTCCTCAAATGGTGTGGTTTGTGTTGTCCGGTCAAGGAAAGTGTATATAAAAGACTGCATGATGTGTACGGGAGACCCCCACCCGTCGTGGATGCATTCTCGGATTCTAGGACAAACTCCTTAAACGCTGACACTACACCCATGGGGCGTGCTTGAAACTTCAGTGGATGTAGGTACGTGTAAAAGGATTGAACAAACTATGGAAAAGAATAGCCTGTGTGGCAGTAACGGGTTTATTCTAAAGATCATGCGTTATAGGTACAGCATGTTTGACACTAAATCGCCCCTCATAAAAATGTGTTGGGCTGCCGTTAAGCAAAACGTAAATTGTGTTTTATCTAACGTCGTCACTAGAGCTCAATGGTTTTTATCTTATCATCGGCTGCAGGGCGTCACACATATTGTCATTTAGACACATTTTGTCGATAAACAATACTTTTTATTATTAAAATGAGAGACTTAATAATGGCATAATACATTGTTAATACGTATCCTATTTTTCAATTGCAGCATGATTCCTTTCTGCTGCCACGAGAGCACGAAGAACGGCACGCAAGTCGTCACCAGTATCTGTCTGAACTAAGCCAAATCCGTCTCTCCATACGTGCACGAGAGCTCTCCGCGGATTAGTCGTCAATCACAGAGTGTCTGTGCTGAGAGATATCGTGCTCCAGCAGGACGTCGCCAACGTGATCCTCACGACGACGTCATCAAACCCACATCGCACCTGTCTATCCAGACCTCTACAACGTCATAGTCATCAGTGGCGGATCCAGAAATTCCATTTAGGTGGTCACCAATGACAAGCCTAAGTGCCACAAACGTTCTATAAAATATTTCCAATGTAAACAAATTGAAAAGTAGCTAAATTTAGGGGGGCGGGTCACTGGGGCTCTCGCTAGATCCGCCATTGGTCATTAGAGCAAAGTCCCTTGTCGTTTCATGGTCATCGTCTAATGCGCCAGAGGAAACTTTGAAGTCCTGTTTTAGTAGGGTAATGCGGTGCTAATCCGAGAACAGAAATGCAATTTGATGTCTCTGTTTGCTTTTTAAAATATTAAACTCGAGCTTATTTGTTACTTCAAAGACAGGTAAATGATAATGTTTTGTTAAGGTAGTCTTTGTTGTTTATTTTAAATATCGTACTCGCAATAACTTCCTAATAAGATATTAACATTTCTTTACGAATCTAATGAGCACACTGTTGACGACATGTAGCATTAACCACTGCCCTATTTAGGAATGAAGTACATGTAGGGCCCAGGGATAATACCATAAACTACGCCCAGGAGAGGTGTCTGCTATAACAGCCTGAATCTGAACGTAGACGTTAAACCAGATAACCTCACTTGACCTGACAGGCAATGCCCACTCTCTTTAATCCAGTGGTGTTTCCATTATAAAAAGGTTGCCTATTGTAGTCAAAACATATGAAACAATTGGATGTCCACCAGAAATGAAAAATCTGGCTACGCTATAAAGATGAACAGCTAATGACAATCCAATGTTTTAAATCAACTCTTCGAGATGTTCACACTGAATTACCCTAGTGATTTTCTCGTTCATATAATACAGTCAAACCTTCTAAAGCAACCACCTGTAATAAAAAGCCACCTGTCTTTAAAGGTCACCTTTATTTTCTCCCACATCAACTAATTTAGTACAATATAACCTGTTAAACAGCCACCTGTCTTAAGAGGCCACTTTTAGTTACTCCCTTGGGTGGCTGCTTAAGACAGGTTTGACTGTACAGTTATCGCAATCAAAACCATATCTTTGAAAAAGATAAAACCAAAGGATGTATTTATGTTTTTAACATATTCTGTTTTCATCCCATGCTGAAAGTAGTACCATCTCATGTTCTACCTGATCATTACGCGAACTATAACTTCTCAAACTAGGTTTTAGACCAGGTACGAATAAAACATTATACGAATTGTTCATCGATCTAAATATCCCTCGCTCTTCATATACACATGTTTTATTGGTTTTTAGTAACGTACAAACGATCAAACAAACTCCTGGCAGACAGAAGTAGCCAGCTGTGACTGCTTTATTAGCAATAGGCTTTTTCTTTGGTCGATTTTTAAATAAATGAACAAAATATTGATTAAAATAGTATGACTTTATTTTAGCATCATGTTTTCACATGCGCATAACGTGAAAGGTAACTCGTCTAGGATATACGATGTTTTAAACAGTGTGTATGAACGTGCTTATTAAAGTTTCTAAATTCATTATTTGCCTTATATTAAATCGTTGCTACGGTAACATTAATGGTAAAGGAAAGTATGACAAGTAAACACAAACTGTTGCTTAGTGAGCATATAAAAATAATAATGTTTTCTAATATGGGAATACTTATTATAATATTATTAATTTTGAAACAGTTTGTTTTTATATACTATTACTAGTATTTATTTGAGATAAAAGTTATTTCTAGAAATATAGGTCCATTTCGTCCTATTAATAAATGAAATACGTCAATCATTTTGATTCACGGGTTTGAAAACTCAATGAGTTATATTTGATAATTCTTAACACCTTCTAAAATAATGTGAAAACACAAACACACACTCACATATATATACCAACACCGTTCTGGCACTAACCTCTCGATATATACATGTAATAATAATAATAATATATGTATATATATATATATTATAAACACATATATTCACACAAACAAACACACTAATATTATACACAAATATACAAACACACACACACACACATCAATTACAAAAACATACGCCCACACATACACACGCATACGCATACACACATACAGATACACACACTCACTCACTCACACACACACACATATGAATAATTCAATAAAATAACGTATTGTATTGATAATACAGTTGCTCCATTAAGACAGACGAACTAACAGACAATGAATCTGTTTTCACGTGTAACACCAATTTCAGCAAATACGTAAGGGACATAACTCCTACACACAAATCTGAAATTGTGTCGATGTTAATGGAATTTTAACATTCAACGATTGGAGTATTGCAAAATCCGGTTTGAAATTGTTATTAGAAGTAGGAAAAAATATATACCTGTAATTCGTTATGTAAACATGTGAATTTTGAATGTAATCAAATATAAAAATGTATTATAAATATAATGACGCATACACATGAGAACTAAGATCTGACTCACTACAATCACGGTAACAGGTGTTGGGAGAGAGGAAAGTATTCTGCACCCTAGCTACAACCCATCAACTGGTTCATGAATGTGAATATCACAAAACCGCATCCATATTCACAGTAGGGATTAGTTAGCAAAAACAACCACGTACCACGTACAATGGTAGTGAGAGAAAGAGATAGCGAGATAGAGATATATAGAAAGAGATAGATATATAGAGATAGAGATATAGATAGAAAGAGAGAGAGAGATAGAAAGAGACATATATAGAAAGATAGATATATATATATATATAGAGAGAGAGAGAGGAAAGAGATATATAGAGAGAGAAATAGAGAGAAACACTGGTAGATATAGATATATAATTATCTCTCAATCTAGATAAAAAGAGAGATAGAGATAGAAAGAGATAAGCTAGAGGGAAAGAGATAGACATATATATCTCTCTTTCAATCTAGAGATAAAAAGAGAGAGAGAAAAAAAGATAAGATAGACAGAGATAGATAGAAAGATAGATAGAGGGAAAGATATATCTCTCTTTCAATCTAGAGATAAAAAGAGAGATAGAAAGATATGATAGACCGAGAGACAGATACAGGAAGAAAGAGAGACAGATAGAAAGAGAGAGAGACATAGAC
>JAUTWP010026330.1:0-13533 GCA_033042655.1 Cyathermia naticoides
ATACACTTTCCATAATTATAATCCTTGAAAGGAATTAAAACAACCGAAATAATACGGTTCTAATACCTTTAATTAATCCCCATCTTATTTTCAGTGGGATGTAACTCAATCATTGAGCTCCAATATCCTGGTTCATTATTCAATTCATTGGAGTATTTTGTGTTCCAATCAGTGGTTCATAACTTATATGTAAAAGGCTGTAGTATGTTCTATTTGGAAAACCCCCATATATTTTGTTGCTAATTAAAAAGTAGCCTATAATGTTGTATTAGGAATGTCCTGTTTGTACAGTTTGTGTGTGTATTGATTTTATTATATTTAGTCCCCACTTTGTAGCATATTTTACAGTTATTGTATTTATCAAGCTAGTCGTCAGACCATTACATCAATGATCAATACATAATACAACTTATGACCCGTATCAAAATGTCATATTTGTACAGCTTAAATGTCCACATATATGAATATTGATTTTACTGTATTTCAGCACAACCATGCAGTCTATTTTACTTTTACTGTTTGACACAGCTGTCACTACATCAGATATAGCATGCTACAATTAGATCTACTGTCAACACTGTTACAAGCAGATGGGTTAAACACATCTCTGAAACAATGGCAAGCAATTCTGAGAGCTCGTCTAAGCCAAATAACACACAGCAGAATTCATCGATGACGTACAAGTTGAATCCGTCTCAGATGCATCGTCCACAACTTCTCCCACCAATTGTCTGTTCCCGGCGTCTGTACATACAGATTTCATTCGTTCTCATCCTTCTCCTCATCTTCTTTGTGTTGCGGGCTTTATCCAACATGCGTGTTGTGTTCGTTCACTTTCATATGGAGAGCGACACAGATGGGGAGCTGGTTATACTACCAGAAGACTTGACACGACAGTGTGGAGCGTACTGTCTCGATGGTTCTCCTCCTGGCTTCTACATGAGGCATGGTAAGTTTACAAGACATTTACAATGGAGGCTCTAATTTGTATGTGACACTGGTGAGAGATGCTGCATACATAAAGCGACTAGAAATGTATTTTCAGGTATAAACTGATGTGTCAAAACACATAAAATTAATCTTTGTTTGCTACATCGGTTATTCACTTACCGATCTGGAAATTTGCGTGCTCAAACTACCATTAAGTATGATAATTAAGAAACAAAAACTCAATTCGGAGTCAGTTTTTGAAAAGTTCACAATTTTCCGCTAATCCGACAAGTCAAAAAAATTCCCAATCACGTTCACAAACAACTGCGTGATACGTCGGCCATGATGAATGTACATATCGGCGAACCAGCTTTGGTTTACGCATGAATATGCCAAAGAATTAATTGCTTAAGCAAATGTTTATTTTTTTATTAATAAAAACTTCAGTTTATCTGTACTTTGAACTCATGTAATTTACAGAAAGTTCATGATGTTATATACACTTTCCATAATTATAATCCTTGAAATGAATTAAAACAACCGAAAAAATATGTTTCTATCAACTTTAAAGTAGTGTCTCACTGGCGGCAGTGGGTTTCCACTCAAAGAAATGTGTTAGAATGACTATATGAATGACGTCCAATAGCGGGTGATAAAATAAAAATCAATGTGTTCTAGTTGCGTCGTTAAACAAAACAAACTTTACTTTTATTTCACTGGGCTGTGATACATTTTTGAAACTCTCCTTGCGAATGTCTTTCACAGTTTGTTGCCAACATTGGCAGCCCAGTGAGATACTAACTTTAATGATAATTTGACGATTGAGTGTTTCATTCACTGATACTGAGTCATACAGAAAAATTAAAACAATATTTTAACATTATAAAAAAATTTATCTAAAATTTTAGGGTACACAATGTTACCCTCTGGAAAAATCCCTGGGTGGTGGAGAGTGCACATTGTGACATAGATCCGTTCCTATGTCAAGCATAGTTTTAGTTTAATGTTTTACCACATTTGCAGTATAAGTTGTGTGAGTAAATGTATCGTTATCCTTATTGTTATTTTTTTTGTCATTTTTTAAATGGATTTTGTTAGTATTATTCGCATCAGTGTAATTTCTGTGGTTAAATAAAAAATACAAAAATTACATTCCAGCCAATAAAACCTGTTTTACAGTGCATGTATTTATTCAAAGTTTGTGTGTTTAGGTGCTGTTTCTGCTGAAAACAACTGGATAATTCACCTGCAGGTTGGAGGCTGGTGCACAACACTGGAGAACTGTTACCACAGGTGAGAATATATACATGTATTAAATAATGTTCACAGTGCATTGACACTGGTATTGTTGTGGTTAAGCTATTGCATATGAAACTTGTTGATATTGAGTTAAAAGTCCCAATCAAGGGATGGCATTTAAAAAATGTGTACCTCAATGTGAGCACTGTGTCAGAATGACCATGTTTGATGTCCAACACTGTACCTCATGATTAATAAATGTCTTCTAGTGTTATTGTAAAATAAGCATCACGGGCCAAAATTACGAAGCCTGTTTTGGTTAAACGTGCATTTAAGCATTGTAAATTTACATAGTTACACGCGTATAAGAGAAAAACACGCTTCATAATTTCGGCCCTACATTTTCAATGTAGTCACTACCAGAATGTTTAACCAACTGAACTATCATCAAACTATGTAATAAAATAATTGAAATTGCCTTCTCAAAGTTGTCTAAATTATTTTATTTTTTAGAAGCTTCACATGTCTTGGATCTAGTCTGGCGTGTGACACCTCAGCATCTCTGGAAGGTGTGTTGTCTAGCAACAGGGGAGTGAACCCAGATTTCTACAACTGGAATGTAGCTCAGCTGGTTTATTGTGATGGTGGATCATTTGCTGGTAAAACGGCTCAAAGATTTTCCTTTGATCTAAACATTATCTGACGCACGGTTTGTACTTAGCAGCAGCACTGGTGGCCATAGCTACTGGTTTTGTATAAATTGTCATTGCAGGGCACAATATTTCACACAAACCGTCGTTCTGTTCGCATGTAGGTTATAAAAAATTAAATTCATGCAAACAGCCATTCAGTTACATGGTGACCTGTATCGTTCTGTTAAAACTTGAAAACTTACAGGATGGAAGCGTTCACAAAAAGACGTTTGAAACTGTTTTATTAAAACATTGTTTTTGTATTTTGTTTCAACTTTTTGTTATAAAAGTTTAAGCCATAATTTCTATCTTTAAAATTTCAGTTCAATGTAATTTCAGGTAACCGATTAGCTAACCCATTGGTCACACAGACATAATTCACATAACTGAACAAAAGGTTACCTAAGTAAAAAACATGTGAAGCAACTTCGGGTTAACTGACATTTTGAAATAATTGTCCCCTGCATAGGTGAGGTTCTTCACCGGTGGCATTTTTTGGCCACTGGCATAATAACTTCTGATATTTTTATTTGTTTCAGAAGTTAAGTTTTAACAAATTGCCATAGGTTGAATCAAAATTGCCATGTGAGTCTTTCACTCACAGTTATAAATTCTTAAGTTTGAGCCCTGCTGATGCCATTTATGATTTAAAATTAAATAACCTATTTTCAAACTTTACACCTGATATCGGGAAATGGAACTAGTCTATGATTTCTGCAAGTCCAAATGAGTCTAGGTTTTATTTTGATTTTTAGCCTAAAGAATAAAATAATACCAAAAGTGAATCATGGTAAAAAAATTAAAACAGACTGTATTCTGCTATTACAGCCGTAAACAGTTAACATTAGGCTAGGTTTATGACACTCATTTGTGAATGCGCATGAAATTTATTCTTCTGGATTTGTCAAAATTAAAATGGCAAGCGTGTCAAGCCTCCCCATCACCATCTAAAGAAATAGCAGTTATGAATGCCGTAACTTTAAAACAGTAATATTATAGAGTTAGCCTACACAAGGAAGTGAACAACGTATATGATACACCGTACAAGTGACGTAACTCTAGAAAATGGTTTTGAATTTACGGCTTCCATAAAAAAAACCTTTCTTGCACCAAAAAAATATGTCTGCAGTGAA
The DNA here is from genome assembly GCA_033042655.1 of Cyathermia naticoides. Lineage (NCBI taxonomy): Eukaryota > Metazoa > Mollusca > Gastropoda > Neomphalida > Neomphalidae > Cyathermia > Cyathermia naticoides. Next base: position 3,995 of record JAUTWP010026330.1, read on the forward strand.
TAAAAAATAATGTGACATTCTCTACAGCTTTACTTATTCAGTCTGAGTTGTTACTATGAATAATTGTAATGATAGTGTTCACTACATTGACATTTGATTCTCAACATTGTTTTGTTATTTTTTAAATTTTATATGTAATTTACAAATTTCCAAAAAAAAGGTTGCATATGCATTTTTTAAATATCTTTAAAAAGATAAAAGGACTTGTAACGTTATATGGAAATTTATTTATTTGCAGGTAATAAATCAGATTTTGGTGTGTACCAAGGGAAAAAACTGTACATGCGTGGGGCAGTTATTTTTGAAACTTTGATCGACTATCTTCTGAAGCATACCAATCTTTCAACAGCCAAGCAAGTTATATTGGTCGGATCATCAGGTGTGAAACTAAATAATTATTTAATTTTGGAGATAACCATACAGAGTTTTTCGATTTGCAATTGTTATTGTCTATTTGATCCTGCATTTGACTGAAGGTGTTAGCCTGGGGTTAAAAATGTAAACAGTGGTGGGATCAAATGGAAAATAACAAACAAAAATCGAAAGCATCACTTTACAATGCTTTTCATTTCTCCATATTCACTGCACCACACCTGTCACACAATGCAGTTGCATCACAGCTGTTGTTTTATAAAGTCAATGTTAATGATCTTTTTCATCCAACACTGTAACCACATTAAATATGTATGACATCCAATAGCTGATGATAAGATAAAATAAATGTGATCCAGTGGTCATTAAATAAAACACATTTAATCACATTTATCCTCTATTGGATATTCTGCACGTAAGTATAGAGTTAAACACATTTAAATTTATACAGACTTTGCACATAGCTCCAGATTTCATTGCAAACAGATTAATTCCATGGTGAACAGTTTCAACAGTTGTTCACTAGACTTGCTCAAAAGCTATTTTCTATTTTCTTGACTACGTTATTTAAAAATGACCAATTATTTTTTGTAGAATTTATAAAATATGGTTGTGGTGATAGGGCTATTTTCTGTTACAACCAGTGGGCCATAAGTGGTTAATCAAAGACTGGTATGTGCCATCCTGTCTGTTGGAAAGTGCATATAAAAGATCCCTTGCTGCTTATCAGAATGAGTAGCCTATGTGAAAGTACATGTAGTATGTTTCCTTTTTAAAAAATGTGTTTGAATGACCATATCTTTTATGTACAATAGCTGATTAAAAAGCAATCAATGTGCTCTATTGGCCTTGTTAAATAAATGAAACTTTTTTGTGGTGACAACAATTTTCCTCATACCATGTGTTGTAAATACATATGCTGTGTTTTGACACTTAACTGCTGCTGATTATATGATGTGCTGGGGTGTCATTAAACAAAATTTCTCCCATACCTACATATGACCACATGATCTTGGTCTATTTCATGACGTCAGCTAAGCAATTTTGATGTAAGATTTTAATTGTTTTTTATTTTAATAAAACATAAACACATCATGATAGCTAAAATGTAGGTTCATTTTTAGTTTAAACCATTTTTAGGTATGCTCTTTTTAATAGCAATATTTATTTTATTGAATAATGACAAATGAAAATTATAACTTTTTGGACTATTTGTGCAAAATGGTTTCTTTTCTTTAAATAAATGGGAGAAAAATAATCCATTATATGTACCCATGTGGGATAGGGCTATTCCACTGTCAGCACATAATTTGATGTCATGAACTCGACAAGCCTTATCTCTGACAACAAATTATGTACCCTCGGGTGGAATAGCCCTATCCCACATGAGTGCATATGGTGGATTCATATATTGTTCAACCCACAGCTGGAGGACTGGGTGCACTGATTCATGCAGACCGACTTCGACAGAAATTGCCCAGTTCTGTGAAAACTTTGCATGTTCTCATTGATGGCTCCCTGTTCTTGGATCAACTGGATGTTGAAGGTCATCACACCATGCTGGACATTCTTCAGAAGACATTTTATCTTCATCATGTTAAAGGTATGAAGACATTTTATCTTCATCGTGTTAAAGGTATGAAGACATTTTATCTTCATCATGTTAAAGGTATTTCTGAGGAATTATTTGGATTTTGTTATGAGTTAATTTTTTTTATCTCTTGACTCTGGAGTCACAGAAGGTGATTCATCAGTGGACCCATCTGTAGTTTTCCGTTCCAACCAGTGGTCCAAAACTGGTTCATCAAAGGCTGTGATGTGTTATGTATATCAGAATGACCACATGTTATACGTCCAATAGTCACTGATAAGATAAAAATCAATGTGCTCTAGTGGCGTCATTAAATAAAACAAACATTTCTTCTTATTTTGTTAGTAATGGAGACTACTTTTTGCATTTATGTCTGTTAAAAGTTTGTGTTTAGGTCAACAAGACTTGGTTATTGATAGACAGACATTTTTACCTCATTTCTACTTTTATAAATTTACTATTGTACAACTTTTTGTGTGGAAAAAAATGTCTAGAACATAATATTACAATATGAATTATTGTGAAAGAATTGTGTGGGGTTTATTAGATTTTTATTTTTACATTAATTTTGGAATTGTGCTTTTCAGATTGCCAAAGTTTAACAGACTGTACTGAAGAGAAACCTTCATCAGAAAAGTGGAAATGTTTCCTGCCAGGTGTATATCATCGCCATGTGTTTATCCCAGCTTTGTTCTTCAACTCCTTATATGACACTTGGTACTCTAAGACAGCACTCAAAATCTGGTGCGTCAAGAGCGGTTCTTGTACTGATGAAAAGCTTGCAGTTGTCAACAATATGAAAGATGCTGTTTTACGGGAAGGACAAGAAATTATAGCCTCGGGGAAGCATGGAATATTTTTTACATCATGTCCTAGTCATTCGATGTTGACTAATAGGAAGTTCACGTACATTAAAGCAGGAGAAATAAATCCACAGAAAGCTTTATCTCTATGGATAAGAGACAAAAAAGCAGGGTACAATATCACCCAAGTCCTTCCATTGAAATATTCGTGGAATTTTTGTGATGATGGTTTAAAATAAGTATTTTTAGTAATCTTAAAGTTGTCATTGTACGTTATAGGTCAATGCACATATCAAAAACAGGGCTCGAACTTAAGAATTTGTAACCCACAGCAATTTTGATATTTTTGTTACCGTGGGTTAAAGACTCGCCAATGGCAGTTTTTATTCAACTTATGGCAATTTGTTAAAACTTAACTTTTGCGACAAATAAGCATAACAGAAGTTATTTTGTCAGTGGTGCAGCACCTCACCTACTGCAATTTATACAAAACCAGTGGCAATTGCTGTTGGTGCAACCATTAAGTTCGAGCCTTGAAATCAAAGGTCACATATGAAATGCCCATGTTGAAAAATCACAATGAAAAAATGTAAAGAAAGGAATGCTATTGGTGATGAGGCAAGAAATATATAAACGCTTTTCCCATGTAGTTTCTTTGTGTCAAATTCTGAAAACTGACCACGTTCAATTTCTCATTGATGATCAACCTCGATTCGTTACATATCATTTTGAAATATTTTAGTTAAACTGGTTTAACTGATCTTGTCAAAAGATCTTTTAGCTAAATCAACTTCACTAAATCTTAAAGAACAAAACAATAATATAATCATGGTTAAAGCATAAAATACTAATCATGTTTATATAAGAAAATAATCATGTTTATGGAAGTCTGGTAAGTCTCCGATGTTATTAGCACTAACGTATCAGTTCTAGAAAGGTTGTGATTTGTATATAGATTTCTGTGTTTTCTGTTCAGTGGATGTTAAATGTTTTGTCTGTGTTTGCTTTATATAACTTTTGTATTACTTTGTTGAATGTAATAATATGCTAAGTTGTATCAGGGTGCAATAGGTCTCTGATGTCATAAAAAGTAATACTGTGTTTACCCTCGACTTCAAAATACCCACTGGATGCCATTGTATTTTAGAGGCACTGTTTGGAACTGTATTTATTAAATCAGAAGTGTTCCAGTAGACTTTATTTACATTGACATCACTATAAGCATATTTATGTACAGGTAAGTGGCATTTTTATTATTGCCAGTTTCAAAGTATGATCCTTCAGATCAAGTCAAACCCTAGAATCTCGAAATTACAATACTCAAGGCTAATTGCTGAAACATTTTGAGAAGCAGCACCCAACATGAAGTAAAAAATTCTGTAAAATTAATAAAAATTTGTCATGTATACAATTATGTATTAAATATTTTTTTATGATTGTTTCCAGAATTTATTATCAAAATATTTTTTGTCATATTTGTGTTTGTATATAATGTAAATAATTAATTGTGAATTATGGAATTGATGTGTCAAATAAAGCATGTATTTATTTTTTAATATTAATAGTTATGTTAATGATATGTGCCAACATTAGTGCTAAACTGTTTTACCACCAATGTCATGTTATGACCTTCTGTGGAGTCTTGTAACTTAGTGTTTGGATTATTGTCTCTAGCCTTTAAAAAAAGGACATTGTTTTGAGCTTGTGCTACCAGTATTAGTTTTTTATAACTATCAATAGAATCAACATGTTTATTTCAGTATATTTAAGAACCATCTCAAAATTTCATCACTTCTCACTAAACAAATAACACTAATACTTTTCGACCCCCTCCAAATGAATTTAGTCAGGGATAAAGGTGTTGAAATTTTCGTTAACTGTGGTTTTGAATTTCACTTTATAAATAAATAAAAACAAACGTCCAATTTAGACTTTTAACCCCCTCCCCTCTTCCGCTGGGTTATTTGTTTAGGGAGAAATGATGAAATTTTGAGACGGTCCCTTACATCTATGTACACATATTATGATGTCTAAATTTTCTTATATGTATTAATAATTGTTTGTTTTTTTAGAAGATTTCTATAGATTGTGTATAGATTCTGTTATTTTAAGCTATAAGCCCATATACAGGTACAACAATGTTACACAATGAATGGTGATAAGAGATGAGCATGCTTCTGTATTGTAAATACAATGTACATGTCCCAAATAATTATGTGGTGTGCTTAAAATGAAAGTGTCTGTTTTTATAAATATTTAACCATTTAGAATATATCTTGTACGTTTGTTTGATGCGCACCACACTCCATTCTTCTATTAATCGGCGAGGCAGGTAGTCATCTGTCTGCCATCGGTAAGTCGTAGCGCTATTCACGTGACCTAAATATGGTACCTGAGATCGTTGTGTCAGAAGAATGGCACATCAAACAAACGTACAAGATATATTCTAAATGGTTAAATATAAAAAAAAACCAGACACTGCCACTTTAAAGTTCTGTAATAGTTATTGTCTGGTTCTTTCCTTAATGATAGTGCTACTGTAGTTATTATATTTAAAATGTTTTAGACAAAATGCAATGATTGATGAATTTTGTGGAAAACTAAAGCATTTAAATAAACAAATGTTTAAATATTATAATTATTCACAAAATACATAAATGTCCTTGCTAATTCATGTCAGTGTTACTGTGATAGTTTAAATTGTGTGTCTGCTATAACAATGTGGCTCTAAATGTAGATGTTAAACAATATGACCTGACCTGAAATCAGTTTAAATTGTGTCTGCTATAACAGCCTGGCTCTGAATGTAGACATTAAACAATATGACCTGATCTAAAGTCAGTTTAAAGTGTGTCCGATATAACAGCCTAGCTCTGAATGTAGACATTAAACAATATGACCTGATCTAAAGTCAGTTTAAATTGTGTCCGATATAACAGCCTAGCTCTGAATGTAGACATTAAACAGCATGACCCAGGGTTCGCCTTGACGCGCAAAATGCACATATCTGACCCCCCATTTTGTGAAAATATGCACAATGCCATTTTCTATGCTTCAATTTGACGCGAAGTTGTCAATATTAAAAGTTACATGAAATACATGATAATGTATATGTTCTAAAGGGAACATTGATAAGTGATATTAAGTCGAATATACCATAGCTAAGAACGTATCGGTCATTAGTATCACGTTTTTTAAATATATTTTTTATGTAAGATTGTTAATTTGTCATTTATTTGACTCCCCAAATCATGTACATGAACAACCCCCACTAAAATGTACTGGGGGTCATAATGACTCCCAAACTTTACTGGCTAGGGCAATCCCTGATGACCTGACCAGTTTTAATTCATAGTGATATCATTCTACCTCAAATCAGTTTAACTGATGGATATTAACTGTATTGATTTAACTTGTGCTGTACAACCAGTTCACTTATTTACATTCATTTGTCAGTTTGTTTCAGTATAAGACCAATAAACGGTTAATCCACAAAATGTCAAATCAGGTCTAAATTATTGTGATTTGTTTAAAATAATAGTGTTAACTTTGATTAGAGGATGGATAAACTCGAAGTGCCAATACTTTGTCTTCTTAGTCTTAGATTAACAGAATGTTTAATGACATCACAACACCATGTTGTTTTATAAATCAGCTGTTACATACAATGTGTGTGACTCATAGTCATCGGAAGAAACCCACTGCTGCCATATAGGGTAATCTTTGTGATAAACAACAGTAATCTTTTATAATGGATTTTCCCACATACAGGACAGGATATGCCACAGCCTTTGATGAACCAGTTGAATGGATGGAATGGAAAATACTATTGGATGATTAAATAGTAGATTGTTTAATGTCCATGTTATGTGCAATGAATAAAGAAATGTAAAATCATCATATAGTTTGTTTTCATTCTTGGATCAAATCTTTAACAACAATCAGCTGAAGATGTGTTACCAGTAGCCTACACATTGATTTCAGTTTGAAATAAAATCAAACATTTTATAATCCAATTAAGATTGGGCTTGACTTCCACCTCTAATAGTAACATGAAAACATTGATTATAATATATGTCCCCACATCCTCCCCTCAAAAAACACTTTTGCTTGAAAATTAATCTGAACACATCTCCCAAATATTGCTTAAATTGTTATATAGACTAGGTTAGTTAATTATATTTCTTTTTGTGCTTACATCCAATTAAGGTTCAAGCATGCTGTCACAGGCACACGGCTCCGCTTCCTGAGCCATATATTAATGTTGGTAGAATAGAGGATACCCGCTACCACCACACGATAAGCACTTTATATGCACTTTCCCATAGACAGGCCTTTGTTAAACCAGTTATGGAACCTTCCCATTTCGGATCACTCACTCTGGGTTATTATAATCGGGACAGAGTTAAAAATCGACAGAGATTCAATCTGATGTCTGATAGCTTAACCACTCGACCACAGAGACTGGTGTTATATAGACAGTGTAAAACCTATCAAGCAGCCAACAAAGGAGTAACAAAAAGTGACCCCTAAAAATATTTTCACATCCAATAGCCGATAACATAAAAATAGTGGCATTGTTAAATAAAATAAACTACTTTTCTTAAGAAAGGTGGCTGTTTAATACAGGTTATACTATACTAAGCTGACCTTTGAAGACAGGTGGTTCCTTGAGCAGGTTGACTGTATATAGCACTAAATACATAAACCAACCCCATATGTCTACAATTAAATGAATGAATAAATCATCGTATTATTTTGTAGGTAAATATTTATTGTCTCATCAGACATAACAGTACACAACAACAATTACTGGTGAAAACACATATTGAAAACGATGGAAAACATTACAAGACATTACAACACTTTAGTATAAAACAGGCATGCACCACCAAAATAATTTACATTTTTTATAAGCTGTCAAACAGTCTGTGGTACAATTAAGGGTTTATATGTTTTACATAAGACTTGTTCAAGGCCAGCAATAGTATTTTAAAAACTAACCAGCAAGGTTAAGTGGAAGCTTATTGGATGTGGTTCATTGGTTATAATTATTTATTTTTGTGCTTATTTCCAATTAAAGTTCAAGCATGCTGTCATGGGCCCAGTGCTCAACTTCTTGAGCAATCACTACATACGCTATTCTTTCCAATAATCAGTAAGGAATCTTTTATAATTATGTACTTTCTCCAAAGAAAGGATAGTAGCCTACAAAGCACGGCGTTTATTAAATATTAATAACCACTAGTGAAATATTGGATAAATTGTAATCTATTGATTGTCAAGCAGAGGGAAAAAGAAGGAATGGCTGTTTAACAACATCCAAGCAAATTGTTTAATCAGCAGATTTTAGGTGGATGACATGATACATATGATGTCAACAAAAACCCCTGCTGCCTTCACTTTAAACAAATTTGTTTTTATAAAGGCCAAAAGAAAACACTTATTTAGTGATGTAGGCACTTTAAAAAAAAATTCACTTCCACTTCCTGCTATTGCAGATGAAGTGGATGGCTTGAACCATAAATGGCACCCATGAGAGGTGTCTGCAATAACAGACTGCCTCTGAAAGTAGACATTAAACAACATGACCTGACTTACTGCTACAACTTGCTTACTTTATTAGCAGCATGGGGTCTTTTATGTGCACTTCAATAGACAGGATAGTTCATACCACAGCCTTTGTTTCATAGTCACAGACAACTGCATGGTATACAAAAAATAGCCTGGTGGGTCTATTAAGGGATTGATTCAAACGAAGGACAGGGCTGTTTGTTTAATAAGAGACAGTCTTTTTATAGATGGTAAACTTTGTTATGATAAAATGTTTAAAACAAACAAAACTTTCTCAGAGGTATATAATGATATCAATGTCATCAAATTAATGATTTCAGGAAAAACAATTTGTTCACTGTTTAAATTACCCTGAAATAATGTTAGTATTAAAGCTTTTAACCATTAAGGACAAGATGGTGGTAAAATAAATCATCTTGACGTCGTAAGTGAAAGGTTTTGTGTATCACTTTGCATGTAATGATAATAATAGTACAAGACAGAACAGACAAAATTAATTCTAAACACAGAAATTATAACAAAAGTAACTACTGGACACAGTAACAGAAATGCTACTTTTGAAAAATAATTTTAAGGTGTATGTCAAAATACCGACATTGACTAAACTTTCATATACAATATAGATCAAATTAGCATAACAAACCTATTAACAAGTTGCAAATGTAGATATTGGTTTCAACTATAACCTATTAACAACAGCAGTCAGTCAGAAAACACACCACTCATTTATTTGGCTAATTGTTTTTTGTGTGTCTGAAATATAGAGTAGAATGAATGGAACTGGGTGGAAGGTCACGTCAAACCATACAGTATTTTGTACACATGCGGAAGCATGGTATTGTTTGGGAGCAGAATTCTTGAAAATAGCCAAAACCAAAAATAAGCCAAATAAATGAGTGTTGTGTTTTCTATGGCTGTCAGTATAAATAGAGACTGTTGACAATTTCCCTCAACAAAACAATTGCACAACCATTTCAAATTTGGCATTTATTCTCTCAAAAAATCCCAAAATCAGTTGCATCATACCCTCACACCAGTTGGCAAACTGGGCTAATGATACTCACTTGTTTCCGTTAGTGTGACCGTGCATTCCCCCTGCTCACCCTCTTCCTGTCACAGACACGGTAGATGGATAAAACCATAAACTGCACCCGTGAGAGGCGTCTGCTATAACAGCCTGGCTCTGAACGTAGACGTTA